>LQRL01161957.1:0-13054 GCA_001703475.1 Hydroides elegans
CAAAACGAAAACACAATGATTATTCACTGGATATGAAACGTAAAGTAGTGATAGACATTCAAAAGGGCACAAAAACCAGAAATCATATTATTGATGTATACAGCGTATTTTGTTTTATTTCGTCTTGGTGAATGAATGAATTATTCTCTTAAATAAACAAATATATTGAGGAAAAACACTCATTACTACATACAACACTTGCACAAAATATACCTTGAAGAATCCATAAAACCAATACCTATATCTATATCCATATCTATACCTATATCTTTATCAAATTATCAATTAACAAACATACCAAAACTTGACCCCCGGTTAATTCGTACCCCGGTTAATTCGTACCGATTTGCCCGGTCCCAACTAGTACGAATTAACGAGGGGCTACTGTATATTTTTCATTTCATTCGTACATATCCAACCAATATGAATTAACTGATATTCAATTTATCGTATCAATGAATCATTGAGATTATATCCGTTTTTGTTCACAGAGAACTAGTGACACACGAGCACGCCACCAACGCCATTTTCTCACTCGATTCCCAATTCCTTTTGTTCATCGAACGCGGCAAATGCATCGAAGTCTATTCCATCCACTCCCGGCGCGCCTCCAGCCACCACCTCTTCGGCGACGCTGATCGTCTGCAAACAATACCCACAATGCCCAATTGCGTCCTAGCAACGCGGTTACCAACGCAGTTTAAGCGCAAATCGAGTAATGCCTCGTTTGTGACGATGTCCGATATGTGCGCGCCCGATATCACGTATCATTCCATTGAGGAGGGTAAACGACCGGAGCTGGTTCCCTTTAATGAGAATGTGGCGTCGGCGAAAATCTGGTCGATTCGCGATGGCAACCAGATGGTGACGTTTAACAACATGGCGCCCAATGGGATTCAGGATTTCTCCAAAGATGGCCGCTATTGCATTGATGGGTATCTGCAGGTGTTTTGCATGAGAAGCGGGCGCCTTGTGACGGATCTAGGGAAGGGAACGGAAACCGTGCACAAGTTGGTTCGCTTGACGTACGATGGTCAGTATGCCGTGTGGGCGAGCGAAGACAATTGCTTCATTAAAGCAGCTCGTGTTACAGATGGGCGACCCATGGGGTATATCTGCACTCATGAAAAACCAGTGACATTGGAAATTCTTGATTTCGGCTATTTGATCATCGTCGGTCGACAGGACGGCGTGTTGATAACCATTAAATTAGTTGAAGGTCAAGGTTACATTCAAGGTCAGTTCACGGGTCACGCGACGCGGAAGCAGCGAGCGAGTACATTGCTTCAGTGCATTTATCCCGACGGCATGATTAAATCGTTCGATATCAACCATCGACATCGCGTTACTCCCATTACGGACGAGAGTGTACCTAAAATCCCAAAAGACATCCAGGCGCACCTGCTAGAAAAAGCCCGAGTGCCACATGCCGTGATTAAGACCAGTTCCGCGGGTGATCTAACAGGAATGGAAAAGCATATGCCCAAACGTGGTTCGTCGCCGCATCTGTTCAAGTCCAAAGAAACTAGTCCCGCCTCGAGCGGTCCCAATAGTCCCGCCACGTTACCGCGCTTCTTCAAACCGAAAACATCGCCTTTTGATTCGCCGCAAAATAGTGCAAACGGAAGTCTTCCAGTAAGCTTTATTGTGGGTGCTCTGGGAGGCAAACAAAAGCAAAAAGAAAAGACAGGCAGCTATACGGATTTACGGACGCCTCAAAAAGCGCTGCAAAATATAGGATCCGCCATTTTGACCGTCACGGATATATCACCGAACCGACTCGGTGGTCTCAATGTCCCCACAAAACCGCAGCGTAAATCTGATTCGGGTTTATCCCCGTTCAATGGCGGAAACAGCCGATTGGTTCCGACGGCGGCCGATGTATCTTCGGATTCCAATACATCGGCAAGTTCAAGTCCTTATGGGTCTTTAGTGCGGCAAAAGAAGAAGAAGAAATGCAAACCAAGGCGCAAGTCGGATGAGAGCCAAGGGAGTGTGAGTGAGTTTGGGGAGTATGGCACGATGGAGTATCGGCGCGTTGTGGGGCGAAGTCGTTTCTTTAGTTCGCATGAGGTTGATGTAGAGGATGAAAATAAGAATGTGAAGCAAGGGTGAAAAGGAAGAAATAGGGATGAAACAAGGATGTAGATAAAGAATGTTGGAAAAGGGCTATCCTTATCCTTACTGTTCAATCCTTACTCTCGACATTCAAGTTATCAATCTTTGCTTTGAAACAAAGACATAGAAGTGTGATGTAGCAGTTTAAGGCTGATAAAGGATTGGGCAAATTTCTCACATTTTAAGTCGATGCCAAAGATGTACATCTCTATCTTTGGAACTTACGCAATGCAATCTGTTTTAACGGTTTACTGTTCTTTGGATTAATGCATTATACATTTTGTTAGGTGCACAATTACTGTTTACTCTTACAACATATAAACAACATATAGCCTATATTGTAAACCATCAAAATGGTCGTTAAGAGTAAGGATTTGAGTTCACAGGATATTGTAAGAGTTTCATTTGTAAACGCTGCATCTATGCAAATTTGATGTGTTCAATGGTCAAAACAGGTTATAAAAAGTGCTTCATAGGTTTGTTTGATGAAATAAGCCGTTCATGATTTGTTATTTTAATCAACTTTTAGTATGATTTTCTAATCGTAATGGTTTAATGAATTATGGATAAACATGTTTTGGTGTCTTGATTTAATTCGGCAATTGAATATTGTACTTAATTGTAATTATTATTAACGCATGTTTTTTATTGTTGTATTATGAGTTATTTCAAAAGTGATGCTCACTCGTTTTTGAAATATCGAGAGTTTTATTCTGGTATTTCAAACTCAATCTTTTAGTTTTATTTTGTTTTGTTTTTTTCAAGTTGCAAATAAATATTCACAATTTTAGTTAGATGAATGGCAATGAATCGTTTTAGCAATAATTTTATGAATTTATATTATCATGTGTATATAATGTTTTAAATCCTTTAAAAGGGTCTATATTTTTGCAAACTCTAAATTGTATATTGAATTGTTATTTCATGACAACTGCGTTAGCTATATTTTAGTAGATTCTACGTATTTAATTAGTCAACCAATCTGACTTTGTGTTAGAGCTAAAGCAACTTCTATTTTTAATTGCAATATTCAGGTTTACTGCTTATTTATCTTGCATTTAAGTCGAGATTTATTTTAGGAATATATATGTATCAGGATTTAATAAGGGCATCAAGCTGAATTTCAAAATAAAAAGGTAGCATTTTGTACATTGGTAAAGAAAGAATTGATGTAATTATTAGGTTCAAAATGTATCTACATATAACATGTAGACCCAGTAATGTGTTGAACTTGGATAGTTGATTTCGCATAATACTACTGATCTTATCATAAGAATTGTCTTCCAGCTATGAGTTCTGAAACATTACATTTTGAATTCGAGATGTTAATGACGCAGTCAAGCAAGTTATAGTAAAGAATTACGAGTTGAAGTAATTAACGTTTTGTATAAATATGTTTTATTTGCCATCAAACATTCCATTTGTTTAAGAATCATTGACATATCTGTCTAAATGAAATTGCTGTTTCATGTTAAATAAAAAATAAACTAAACTTTTAAAAACTTGATAAATGTGTCAATATTATTCGAAACAACATAGAAAAAATGCACGATTCTACAATATTTCGTTATCCATCACTTATGGTTAAACCGATGCAGATGTATTTTATTGCTTGTGCCATATGCTTTTATATCAATAAATGGTTGTAAAAATCACTGATTTCTTTTCTTTCGTATCTATATTTCATAGCCTTTTCAATATGTTTTGAAAAACCATTGTATTGCAAGTTTTTCCTACCGATGAAATGAATCATAAAAGCTGGAAAACTGGTAAGATATTTATGTTAAGTTATTTTCTTTCCGCCATCATTTTTTTTTGCTTGTTGTTGACGTTGTTTTGTGTAGATATTTAGTAGATGAAATTGCACTTTTTGTGAGATGAATTTGAATTGGATGTCCAATGTTCATTTTATTCCCAAATTGGATACCAACACTTTGCATGCAGTTTTAAATTAAAGCTATTTAAACCATTTTCCACAATTTCAATACTAAAATGTGGATGATAAAGACTCGAGTTATCCAATTCGTGTTGTACTGAATCAAATCGCATTTTAGTTGGCGCCGGAATATATTTACCCCGTCTCCTTTATGTATTCTTGACAAATTTTAATCATACATATGTATTTGTGTTTTAATATTTATACATAAAACGCAATAAATCCAAACAACCTCACTTGATATACGCCCACCGACTATATCCTATAATTGTCTCCCTCTTGACCCCTGCAATAGGTTTGACCCGCCTAGAATCGGAAGCGAGTCGGCTTGCTCCGGAGCAACCCCTGGAATTCACCGAACACACCATACACCACCAGGCCAAGCGCCTTCACTACAATCTCCGCAAACTGAGTGAGCTGCCGTTTCATCTGGTGAAGAGTAGGAGGATAACGGATTTGAAGCAGTTTGTGGTGTTCAATTATGAGTGGCTCTATACCAAGCTGCAGGCCATGTCGCTGCATGATATCATCAGCGATTTCAGGTCAATTGGAATTTATGAGTTTTATGATTACATTTTATTTAAATACGGGTTATATGTAATTTGATTACTCTTGCGTATAAGATAAATATGATAAATAAATTTCCTCTTTTAAAGATTGAACATCTAGCTGTTTTTTTTATTTCAATACCTTCCACATATCCAAATTTCTTCTTTTAATTCTGCAACTCATCTAACCAACTACTCTTTAAGGCGCGTCCTTCCTTAAAAAGATATATGTAGTTTGAGTATGTTTTATTCGTGTCATCCTAATCTCCTTTTCCTCTCTCCCGCTCTCTTTCTCTCTCTTTCTCTCTCTATTCTCTTCTCTCTCTCTCTCTCTCTCTTCCTCCCACCTTAAAATTATCTTTTTGTCCCCAATCAACAGACTCGCCCTGGACTCCGGTTTCAACGACAAAGAAATCGAGCTTCTGGCCAACACCCTTCGCATCTCGGGCAGCCATTTAAAGGAAACCCCTCACGCCCTCGCCTACGAGTTGACCGGGCGTCTGTTGCCTTACTATGACGACTATAGGGATGTGAGGATTCTGTTGCAACAGTGTGATACAAGGGCGCTGAGGCATACGTGCTTTGTGCCGCTGATGCAGTGCTTCGAGGCACCCAGAGGTATCAGGATTTTTACGACCTAATACTTTTTTTTAAACTTCAAATAATGGTTACCTATGGTAGGTTGTAACAAGAGTTATCAGATCAAATATCTAAATTCGGTCAATTTATTCAGTGTGGTTTAAACAATATTTTCACGACCCGGTTTCAGTATTTTATGGTAACCTGT
Source organism: Hydroides elegans (assembly GCA_001703475.1). Lineage (NCBI taxonomy): Eukaryota > Metazoa > Annelida > Polychaeta > Sabellida > Serpulidae > Hydroides > Hydroides elegans. Next base: position 5,390 of record LQRL01161957.1, read on the forward strand.
TTATTATTTTAATGAATCATTACCCAATCTAATATTGCTTTTCTCTGAACCAGGAATGCTGACGTACATTCTCGAGGATCACAAGGAAATCGTTCTTGATCTTCTCTTCAGCAAATCCAGTCATGAGTTAGGTAATATAAACATCTAAATAACTTTTATAAGTCTTGAGTAATTAAACAATTTAATTCTGGAATTTTATGATATTAGTGTGCACAAATTTATATTTTTCCATTTAGTGCGGTTTAACAAAATACTATTATTGTATTCCAGGTTTTACCACTTATAAACATTATAATGATTATATTTGATTGTTTATGATTGTTAGTGTCGATATCACGTGACAGCACTATTGCATTTTGGGACATGCGCACTGGCGACCGAACGAGAATGATTGACGTGTCTGACCTACATTCTGGTACTAATACAAGACTGCACCAATCGGAAAATGGGCGATACCTGGTGTGCGACAGTGATGCCATTAATAGCCCCGCATACATATTCGACCTCAAATCAGGTGCAAAAAGAAATTTGGCATTTAGTTTGAAGCGATAATTGAAATGTTAAAATTTAAATCTTATCGATAACTTGTTCCTGCGAGATTCTTCAAATTGCTGATTTGCTTTAATTATTTGAATGAAAAGTAGTATTTTTATCACATCTAATAGCCAGCATATTTAACTTTCACATTATTTTGATGGCATAACCAACATGGTTGGTTTCATGATTTAAAAAATATCAAAATACCGTAAAACTATTTTTTTATAAAGAGCATGTTAAGTAATTTTAAAGCCAAAGAATCCGGGAAATTAATTAAAATGCAGAAGATTATAAAAATACGTTAAGTTAATTTCAAATTGAATCTGAACGCTATCTACAGGTCAGCTTATTCACAAAGTGGGCCGTCGCCTGACGACGCAGCGTCGCTGTTTCGTGGTTGGCAACCTGTTGCTAAGGCAAAAGACCATCATCGACATCGTCAGGGGTGAGTGTCTGTCAGAACCTATACTATAATATCTTTCCTCCTTCTGTTTATCCGTCGAGTTATCTGTCTATCTTTTTCGCAAGCTATATTTCTAAGCAATCAATACTTAGAACCTATTCATATCAATATTTTAATCACATATCGCCCTAAGGGTATAACTATAAGCTGAACTACAATCATAGCTACAATTATAAGCTAAATATAAGCTAGAACTACAGGGTGTAGCATGAGGGTCGAAACCCTCGGTAATTTCGAGGGCAAATCAAGATTACCGAGGCAGAATTTAGGTACCCTCGAAAAAATACCGAGGTAAAAATCGAATTTTAACGAGGCAGAATAAAGATACCGTCGAAAAATTCCGAGGCAAAATCGAATCTACCGAGGGAGAATTCAGATACCCTCGAAAAATTACCGAGGTAGAATTCTGGCTTATGCTACACCCTGGAACTATGACTATAAGCCCAAGCTACAAGCGAAAAATAAACATTCAATACGATATCTGTATGTACTCGAACAGGAGAGGAGGTGGCGACGATTGACGACTTCATCCCAACCAAGAAGTACTTGACTTGCGGCATTACACCAAACCAGAAATATATTGTGCTCGGTACGTCTGTTTGTACATTTCTTGTTGATAACCAAACCCGATAGTTTTTTTTTCCTAAAAAGAAATAAGGTAAAAATAAAGTGACTTATGAACATGCTGGCGAAACTCTAGTACATATACATGTGCTACCAACTTTTGATAGAATGAATGTGTGTCTTTATTAACGAAACAGTAAATACATCGTTGTGATCTATAATCAAAGATCAGCTTTCCCCAACACATTGTTTTCAAGCAAACTTGATTTATATACATCTCATTCAGAATCTATTATCTATTTTGCATTGTTCCCAGGTGACAGCCGCGAAACAAGTGTCTTCAACATCCGCACCCGCAAACTCCTGGTCTCCTTTCCAGGCCAGCACCTTCCCTGCCTTTTCACTTTCACGCCCGACTCAGCCCTGTGCTATGTAGGTTACAACGAAGACTGTCTATTCAAGATATTCGACATCCACCCGCAATCCCGCAGTTTCGGGCGCACCCGCCTTATATTCAATTACCTCAACGCGTACCCCGAATTACAACATATGGATTCGCCGATATACTCGAATGAACTCAGTTCTATATCCTTGAGTCCGAGGGATGACACCATGGTGCTGATAAGTATTAAGCGGTGTCAGTTGATACTGCTCAATGTCGCAAAACAGACGTCACAAAAGTTGGATATGACACCTGTCAATCAAACGGGAGAAAAAGGGGCGTTTCTCACGCATGCGCGATTGAGTGGTGATGGCAAGTTCATTGTAGCAGCAGCGGGCACGTATATGCATATATGGTGCGCCGAAAAGGTTGCTTATATAACAGGTGTTAACATACACAGTATCGAGCGCTTTCCAATTAGTGTCAGTTTACAGCGTAATTTAATCGCGACGGCGTCTACGTTGCATACGGCGATTAAGACGTGGGATTTGGATAAGATTTACAATGCGAAGGACACGCAGTTGAAGGTGTACACGAACCCTATTGATACGCTGGCGGTTAGTCATCCGCAACGGTTGATGTTTGTCAAGAAGTATCACAGGCAGAATTATAAGTATATGGACTACTTTGGGCTGGATGTATGGAACATATCAACTGGTAAGTGACGTTCTATTATAGAATTGTGAAAAAAAAGTTTTATCTTTATAATGTTACACAATTCCAATAATGTAATACATGCATCAGCCAACCTAACCAATATATCTATTAAGATGATCTATGACGAAGTCACGGTTTCTTGACCATCATCGTGAATCAAACATAACAAATTCTTCTCGAATAATTTTACTTTTTATCAGCATCTACCCTTTCGACTATTTTCAATATTTTGTTATGTTGGTATTTCAATCATTTCAATTAATTCAATAATTCATTTTTTTCGGTTACTAAGGCACCATGATGACGTGCCTAGCAACGGGCCAATACGGCGAACTCTTGAAAATGCGCGTTTCGCACGACGGCCACCAGATGGCACTACTGATCACGACACGTGACCAATCGTACGTCTGCGCACTCAGTCTCAAATTGAACCGCGTGCTCACGTTTCATCGGCATCCAGGGTGTAGGGATTTCGCGCTGAGTACCAACTGTGATTTCATTGCTACTGAGGCCAAAGGTGGGCGTATCAAATTCTATCTATAGCTTAAAAGTTTCGTTAAATTTAATTTAACAATAATATATGGTGATATTTAATATTAGTTTTTCGTGTTTTTTTTTTTTGCCTGAGGCGCAAGATAGTTTTCACCCTCTATCAGTTTATATAAAACTTAAAACGTGTTTTCTTTCTTCTTCTATCTATCCATCTTAACATGTTTATCTAGTAGTAAATTTATGTGGCTGTCCTAATCCAAGTCTTCCATAAAGATCCTCTATATTTATTTCCCCCGTATGGCAATGTTTATTTAGTTTTTCAACAATCGCTAATGTTTGAACCCAGCAACGTTATAAGAGCGCCCAAACTATCCAAAAAGTGTTATTAACCATACCCTTAAACCTTAACTGTGCAACCACCTCTGTTCGCAGATTCGTCCGGTTCTTGCGAAGTGAAACTATGGTGCTTCAAGGGCGGCGAGTTGGCTCGATTCGATGACGCGAGTTCTCCAGTGTTCACGAGCGACGATGAATATTTGCTGTATGCTGAGGGCGGCAAGTCCATTGAAGTCTTCTGTCTCAAAACTATGCAAGGTAAGGGAGGGAATTAATGGACATTCAACTTGGTATTAAGTATATATTAAATGGAAGTGGGTAAAGGTTATAGGAAATGTAAGGGATTACTTCTCGAGCTACACATTTCAATGATATTTATATTTGGATGTGAACTATTTAACTGTTTATTTGTCTAGATGCTTCCAGTTCATTAACTGTTTAAATGATTTGGCATTCATTAAAATGCTAGGTTTCTATTGATAAATTAGACAGTTTTCCAACATAATGTTTTCTTACTTATTTAAAATGTATGTATGCATTTAATATTTAAAGTTTCTTGAACCGAATCAGAGTTAACAATAATTGTAATCGCTCACTTTATTGTTTTCTTAATATTTATTGGGAACTGATATGCACACATGTATTTATGTAAGGGATTTGCCCAATGAAATCAATTTTTACCAAAAACACCTTTCCTCTCTCTGCAGGCATCATCAGCATGCTCTGCGACGTAGCGCGCCTCGACACCGTCCCCACTTTGAGCCGCTACGTGCTCGCCACCCAGTTTCCACCGCCTCCACCCACGCCACCAACCCCGCCACAAGAGGGAGAAACCGCCAACCCCGCCAACTCCGCCCCCACACAAACGGTGGCGCCACCGCCTCCACTCTTAGAGGCCTTCTCACAGGTGTCGCTGTGGCATATTAATGCTGGGTTTCTGATCAGTCAGTTTCAGCATGTGGCGCCATCGGGTGAGTGTTTATTTTAACGAGTTTATATTAAGCATATATGAAGTTTATATTAAATAAATGGAAAGTGTTTATGTTTGAAATGGCTAGGAGAAAGAGCTGAAATGGGTTTAAGTTTCAGCATGTGGCGAATATAGATCAGTTTATAGCCGAATTAAGGAGAAGACGACATGTTCAATTAATTATTTATCCTTGTGCTCTTTTATTATTAGGTATGCGAGATTTCTCGAAAGACGGTCGCCTATGCATCGATGGCTACCTTCAAGTCTTCGACATCAAATCCGGCAAACGTCTCACACAACTCAAATGTCGCAAAAGTGCCAATCGCGAACCCAGCCGCAGTCGCAAAAACAGCACCAACGAACCCGCCATTCGCGCCAAAAGTGCCAAAAATGAGTTCAACCTTGTGAAATTAACGTATGACGGTCAATACGCCATTTGGGCGCAGGATCTCAGTATTAACGTTGTTCGTATATCCGATAACACGGCGGTCGGGCAGATATGCACGCATGAAAAACCGGTGACGCTTGAAACGCTCGATTTCGGATATATCGTTGTTGTAGGGCGCGAGGACGGGCATATATTGACCGCAAAATTAATCGATGGAGAAAATACCCTGCCACAGCGATTTCGCCCCCAAACGACCAAAGAACGACTAAATACCATCATGGATAAGGTGATATATCCCGATGGTCTTATAGCGACCTTTGAATCGTGCCACCAAACGCGACCGAAAGCCATTCACGACACCTCCTTACCCAAATTCACCAAAGAAGTCCAGAATGCACTGCAGGAAAAGGCCCGAGTGCCCCATGCGGTCATTAAAACGTTCAAAAAGACGTCTTCATTTGGTGATTTGAAGGAGTTCGATAAGGAGTTCAAAAAGCGGCGCGGATCGTCGCCGGCTATTCACTTACTAGAGGGCGGTGTGAATATCGGCAATGGGCACCGAACCGCTCCTTGCCGTTTGAAGAAAAGCGGCAAAAGCCCAAGTTTGACTAGTCTCTTTTCGAATAACACGACAGGAAGGCGGAAGTCACGTGAAAGTAGTCCGAGTGTGCATGAGGTCTTCTCACCTCAAAAAGGGTTACATACGAGTTCACTTCTCGTTGCGTTGACTGATTTTTCAGGGGGAGTGGGGAAAATATTTAAACGGAAGTCTTCCGAAAGTTCAAGTCTTACAAGTAGTCCAATGCCAGCACGAAAGCTGAATCACAGCCCGTTATCCTGCCCACACCCCTCCCTTGCCACACCCGAGGCAAAACATAGTGCCAAACTATTTTCCACGCAAACCTCATCACCGGTCGCTGCCAGCCAGAGATCGCCTCGCTGTAGCAGTCCGCTATCAAAAAGTGGTTCCAGAGACAGTCCGAAAAATAGTACCAAAGACGATAAACGAAAAAAGAAAGCAGCCTCTTCTCTCGGCATAATGGAGGGCGCCAAAGTGCTAACCACATCATCACATATTGTGAGCACAAAACCGCCTAAAATGCCAAGCGGACGCATGTCGGCTGATGTGACTCATCACCGTAAGCCTCTCGTGACGTCATCATCTGCGGATGAAGTGCTGTCGTCACATACGTCAATGACGTCACCGCAACATGGCGGTGGAACTACTTTAGACCGGAAGGAGGCGCGAAGTCGTTTCTTCAGCGCCGTAGATGCGCCACCACCTGTGATAAAAGTAGATGAACCTGAAGTAGAAATAACAAGATTGTGACGTCATCCGTGATTGTGACGTCATAGTTGTTTTTTTCAATTACAATATACTGATTGTAACGTCATCCATTTATTTATGTTTGTATCATCGATGAAATGATTTTAAGAGTCAGGAATTGATTTCCTGAGCTTATTTATCTTTTGATTCGCAACTATGCATATAATTCTGGTGAACAACATAGCATACCGATTTCGATTCAATCACAGCATATCGACAATGTAATTTTAATGCCATCGAAATACTTCTTGCCTAGAGTTGATTTCTTTGGTTTATTCATCGCTTGAATCCGAACCATTCAGGTTTTGTTTAAATTATTGTGCTCAACATAGCATACCGTTTTTCTATATTCTCTGGTTTATGACGTGCTGAAGTTTACAATTTCTTATTTAGGATAGTTTTATTTCACAAAAAAACTCAATGGTCAAGATGTTTTTCCTTTGTTTTATGGAGCCTCAAATGATGACCAAATAGATAATATGGTTTTCTGCTGAAGTTATTGAAAGTTTATTATATTTGTTCTTGGTCACAGAGAAATATATATTTATTAAGTAGTTTGTTACTTAAATTATACTTTACTTTTACCGAAACGTTTTAAAACAATTCTAGAAATCACTGTTAGATTTTAGACATTGTTCATTTTAAAACACATAACAAGCGCAAACTTATTGCCTTTCAACGAGTTTTGCCTATTTATCCTTTTTGCTGAGCTTCTAAGTAGTTATAGTCCAAATTTTAATACAAATGTTTTATTTTTCCTAGCAGCAGCGAATTTTTGAACACTTTTAAGGTTGATTGATGTGCTTTATATGACCCTTACCCCTCAGATATGGTTTGACTTGTGTTTTTTTTTCTGAGCATTTGCTATGAAACTGCTGATTAAGTTGAGCATTTTATGAAGTTTGATAAGTAATTTATTAACGGATCTCTAGTCAAAAGTGAGTTTGTCCAAAAATGCTTTCACTAAATAATAAATCGCAAGTGCTGTCGTTTTACTTAGAACTGCTGTTTCATGTTTAATTTAACATTTTGAATAGAACTGCTGTTTTCGAAATGAAATATCGCCATTGAATTTTCTAGGTTTGAATATTTGGGTCTCATAATAATCCAAATAGAGACTGAACATGTTGCGTATCTATTTATGCAGAGCGCGAAATTTATAAATAAGGCCTGTTTATATGTTTTGGTTTCTAGAATTTTTTCTGGATTTTTTTTCTAGAATATGTCACAAAGTCTGTCATAAAGCAGCTCTGATGGGCCAATGAAATCGCTACAAATATACACCACTGGCCATATCTTTAGTTATCTATTATATCGTTTTAGTTTTTGTGTTATCACAAGAATTTAGTTTATGTTTGTGGTGAAATATATGGATGGTGTAAACTGCAGTTTCTTTTAAACTAACGTTACGGCAACTATCTACAGTAGTGACGGACCCTGTTTTAAGAAATGAAACATTCATTAAAACTGTATATGCCTTTATTTGTAT
>LQRL01161974.1:5111-16754 GCA_001703475.1 Hydroides elegans
TTTGTCCCATTCGGACAGGGATTTCATTAACATCAACATTTTAACATATGTAAGCCCGTATTTTGTGAATCGTAAAACAAGATAGCCTAATAAGATACAGTTTGAAGAATTTTAACAGACATATTGAAAGGAATATATCCAATCAAGCCATATCAATTTGTGTAACTTTCCACGTTTCTTTTTTCTTGAAAGTTCATTTATAGTAGAAGTCTAATAACAATTCAAAGCTGCAGAAAGGTTTCTACCGCTTGTCTTTTGTCAGAGTTCCCATTTTATTATTTAACTTTAAAAAATATATTTTAAGCTGCTGCCTGGAAGAACTCAATGAGGTTGTTGAGATCATAGTTGTCGAGTACTTCCAGGAGCAAGGGCACTTTGCTCTTCACATTCTGGCCTTTGAACTTGAATTTGTCGATGAACAAGTCAGTGATCATTCCTGCAAAACAAATTTATATAGGTGAAATATATTATAATACGGGAAGTCACATAATGCCAGAATTAAAGCCAAATGGCATCATTTAAATTCCAACTCATATTTTGCATACGGAACGGATATGAGAAACCAGCAATTAGACAGTTACATTATGAACAATGGTGTTTTCTTCGATTTTGTAGCATTAATTATGTTTATTTGGAATTTGCTGACATAAAATAAAGAGAGAGAGAGCGAGAGAGAGAGAGAGAGAAAGATGGGATAGAAAGAGAGAGGATGTGTGTGTGTGTGTGTGTGAGGGTGTGTGTGTGTGTGTGAGAGAGAGAGAGAGAGAGAGAGAGAGAGAGAGAATGTGCTTATAACGAGAGATACCAATACACCTTCGCAAGCAACATACATCCATGCTAACACATTTCTTCTTACCGTAAAGCCTTTCGAGGTGACAGGGTTGCTTCTTGAATTCGATCTGAAGTTTGTCGGCATCCTCCAGGATCTGCTTGTACTCGGGCGTCATGAAACTGATGTCGTTCTCGTGCACTTGCAGTTCCTATAGTGAGTTATAATGATAAGTCAGAATCAAAGATTACGGATATATGAGAAATATAAGAATTGTAGGATAAGAATGATGGTGTGAAAAAGAAATCGCTGTTTTATTGATCGAAAGGATGTGTAGGCTAATTGCCAATATAAAATGGGTAACCTTTAAATGGTTTACAAATTATCACATACTAAGCTTTATCATAGTAAAACTTACGTAAATATAAATGACGTTTTAAATTATTAAAATTTAAGTTTAAAAACACAATGCACTGATTTCCACATCATCTTGATTTTGATTGCTTCCATTTGATTTACATTTGGCAAATACAACTGCAAAGTATTACCTTGAGTGCATCAATCAGCTGCACTTTCTTGGCGAGGAGCAGCTGATACTCGAGCTTTGGGTGGATCAGCTGCAGTGTGTGCGGGATCGAATCCTCGTTGATTTCTGGCAAATTAAGTAGTAAACGATTTAAAGAAATAGGTCTTGGAATATTGATGATATGACTTTAACCTTCCTAAGCTTAGATTTCTTGTTAACTTACTATTATTTATTTCGATAGTTCGATTATAGTACAAATGTAGTTTATTCGAACGGTTTAAATAACTAGAAGGTCAGTGACCTTGGATCCCCCGTGAACTTCAACAATGCGTATATGCAGGATGGTCAGTTTTTACTAAAATTAACTTTGGAAATGACGAACTATTTTGCAAATAAACAAGATCATGCGATGAAGGATAAACAGAGTAACATTTTGCATCATCACTCACTTTTTCTGAAGACATCTCTTGAACTGACGAGGCCAGTCACTATTTAAAGTGCTCCAAAATCGACAATTTTCAACCGATCGAGATGACACCATGACAAGGCACGACTTCAGACCTTGGTTTATATGTGTATTAAATTAAAAATCTCTCGCTCAATTCCTTCATACCAAACTCGCGTGCACAATTTACTTAACATCGGGTAAAAATGTTAAAACCGACAATTTTCAAAGTGCTCCAGAATCGACAATTATCAACTGATCGAGAAAAACCCTTGACGAGGCACGACTTCAGACATTGGTTTATACGTGTATAAAATTTGAAATCTCTAGCCCCATCGCTTCAGACCAAACTCGCCTGCACAAAGTGCTTGGCAAATGAAAAAAAGTTTAAAATCGACCATTTTTAAAGTGTTCCAGAATCGACAATTTTCAACCGATCGAGATGAAACCTTGACGAGGCACAACTTCAGAACTTGGTTTATGCGTGTATAAAATTGAAAAGCTCTAGCTCAACTTCTTCATCCCAAACTCGCGTGGAGAAAGTGCTTGGCATATGAAAAAAAGTTTAAAATCGACAATTTTTAAAGAGCTCTAGAATCGATAATTTTCAACCGATCGAGATGAAACCTTGACGAGGCACGACTTCAGACCTTGGTTTATGCGTGTATAAAATTTAAAAGTTCTAGCTCAACTCCTTCATCCCAAACTCGCGTGGACAAAGTGCTTGGCATATGAAAAAAAGTTTAAAATCGACCATTTTTAAAGTGCTCTAGAATCGACAATTTTCAACCGATCCAGATGAAACCTTGACGAGGCACGACTTCAGACCTTGGTTTATGCGTGTACAAAATTTGAAAGCTCTAGCTCAACTCCTTCATACCAAACTCGCGTGGACAAAGTACCCTATATCAAGCGGGACAGACAGACAGACAGACGGACAGACGGACGGACGGACGGACGGACAGACAGACGGACAAGCTCAACCCTATATCCCCTCGTTTTCACGGGGGATAATAAAATCTTATTTGATTCACCTATAACGCTTTTAATGAAAATTGATAATCCTGATAATAAATAAAGGTCTACATGATGAAGTTATCGTAGTTACAATACAAATATTAATTGTGTTTCATTTTACCTACCATAAGTGATATCAAGCCGAATCTTCTTTTTCGTGGCCTCTTTGCTAAGAACGTCTTTGAGAATGGAGATGGTGGATATGTTATCAGATCTGAAGACGGCTTCACCCTTCCTGTTTACGAATTGAATGTAAAGGAATGAAAAAAAACGTCTATCGAATCATCTTAGTGAGTTCATATTCATCAAAAACTAAAAATGTTATATTGTCAAGTCATTCAGTGGTCCATATGCATAAAAAATCTTACATGTCTGAGTGCACTTACATTTTAAGTTCGACATCGATATCGCGATTAATACTTCGAATTTCTTATTGAAATACTCTGAACAGCTTGAACTCATTTTGAAAATTATAATATTAACATGTTGATTACATAAATCTAGCCATGAATTAAGATTTAAACAAGTGACTTCGAATGTAAGTGCACTCAGATATGTTAGATGTTTCATGCACATGGGCCCAGGCTTCAATTTCAACTCACGAGACAAAATATAGTACAATACTAAGTAAGATTTTACGCCTTTGAATTTATTCATCATGTATTTAAAACTAAGCTTTCAGAACCATGAAAATATACATTACGTTTTATATACGCGCGAAGAGCCATGTTTCATGATCCTCTGCGTAAATTACAGTAGATATATTCGAATAAATTTAACATCATTAATACGATGCACACTGGAGAAAAAAAACTGAGGGATCTCTCTGACCTGTAAGTGGCTTCCAGCATGGTATCTAGGAACGTGGACACAAAGTGGAATTGCACTGAGTCGCCCGCAGGGCATCTCTCTGGAAGTTCGGGCAGACAGAAGCACACCCAAGAGTGCAACTCTGCCATGCTGAAGCTGCCGCTGAGCTTCAAGCTGTTATATGGTCTGGATAATGAATAGTAAAATAAATATGGGTTATGATGATCATAAAAGCGACTTTTGATATTACCAAAATTAAATAAAACCAGTAACTATCTGATGTAAGTATATTGCATTTCTGGACACAAATGCTAATTTTGAGCATGATCGAAAAGATAATTTATCGAAATATAAGCAAGAAGAAAGCAATCTCCAAAACCGATCTATACAAACATGCAATATAAACAGACATGAAACAGTTAGGTCTATATGCTAATTAAAGTTGTTTTTATCCTTCATTAATGTCATGATCAAACCCCATACCTGCTTTCATTGAAGGCATGCGTCCTCTGATGCAGAGACAGCGGCCTTACTTGGAATGTGCGCATTTGGCATGTCTTCGGTTGTAGCCTAGGCGTCACATAGGCGAGGAGGGTACCGTATTGACCCTCGATGGAGCGGATTTTGAGTTCCAAGCGAGTGGTATTGGCTTGGCAACGGTAGGTAGCCAGCAGGAAGTTGCCCTCCTTTAGATAGGTAGAATGAATGACATTATATGAAAGGTTTCGTTCAAACATTTTTGTTTTGGTTTATGAAATGTCATTAAATGCTCTAGATATATAATACATATTGTTAAATTATATATATATTTTTAAAGACTGATCCAACAAAGAAAAGGTCTTACTGCAAGTAACCACATAAAAACTAAATATCGGGATCTAAATATAAAAAAAATATGTAGCATTTTTAACTGAAAATATGACGACCTTAACAAAAAATATAACATAAGAAATCTTACCTCTGGATCACATGCACTGTAGCTGACAACGGCAGAATTCTTCTCCACATCAAGCAGATCGACCGGCACATCACTCTGTCAAATTATATTTCTAAATGGATAATTCAAGTCACAAAAACACTTCAGTTTTGTAACAAAATCCCTATAAACTAGACCTCCATAATCCAATGTTTGATTTTCAATTCGACCGATAATTTGTTTGTAGATTAAACACGGTTTTTCAGCTTGTATCGCGTTCTTGTGACTGCAATTTCCCAAATCTTAGCGCTCATATTTGTCATATAAGTGCGTTTAATATTCGGAAAATTTGGTAACGTTCCCCAAACGTTCGCAGCCAACTCACCTGTAGCAAGATATTATCGATGGAGCTCTGCACTTCAAGACTCAATGAATAGCTAGCATCATCCTTGTTTAGAATGAATTTCTCGTTGATATTGAAGTGAGGCACGGCCGAAATGGTCGAGTTCTTGCTGGCTGTCTGCTGGTAGTTATCTCGCTCCTTGACCACTTTCTTTTGCAATTCCTCAAGTTCTCGCCTGAAAAATCAAGGTAGGGTCGATTATCTTATACATCTTGCTATTTTATTATATATTCATGACTTGAGTTCTATATCCTCTTTCAATTGGCTTTCTATTGTTTTATGATTTTCATTCTTATGTTAGTTTTTTTTCATTTATCTTAATAAGATTTAGCTTGTTTTTCGAAATATTAGAACTGGTTTTAATCTGATTACCCATATATCCCCTTTTTAAGAGACATGTGAATCCTTTTAATATATAAAACTATTTTACACGTCCTTGCCGTTATCTAAAATACCGGATTTATACAGTCAAGGAATACGTGTTTGAAACATTAAATCTACTTTTTTAAAGAAAAATGAAAAATTATATTTCAACTGTAGGCAGCATATGCACACTGTCGCGATACGATTTTTCAATGTTATTTGTGAATGTACTTTCTACCATTCATTTTATGATGCACTTACTTCAAACCCGTGGTCTTTTTCTCATTGGGTCTCACTTTATCATAAGCAACATCGGCATTGGTCGAACCAAAACCTTTCTCACTTGTGCGAGATGTTAAAGTGTAAACCCAGCCTGTGGTGCAAATTAAGGTGATGGTAAAAACGTTTGGCAATATCTATAGTCAGTCTCCCTTAGGATTTTCAACGTTAAATTTGTTGATTTTATTCCATGAATTCTATAGAAATTGACAATTTGTCTATTTCGTTTTATGGGACAGATTAAAGATATTGCCACATTTTCTAAACAAACAATACGGAATCAACAAAGGCAAATATAGAATCAATAAACAACAGTCAAGCTGGCGGTATAACAAAGCGCTGATAAAATTCAACCCCAATACCTGAAAAAAAAAGCAAAATAAAGCAAAGGAAAATATGACACGCATTAAAAGAATAAGGAGTGAAGGGTAGAGGATTTTAATTATTCATATTTTGTCTGCATCACTTATTCATTATTTGGCAATATTTCAGGGAATAGGTTATTGCGATGAGCGGACTATCACCTCTTTAGAAAAAAAAATGAAGTAAAATTATATTAAGTTAACGTTAAAAATATCGTGTATGAAGAGCAAACAAAATTTAAAGTGCAAATTAACACAACAAAATAAATGCATATAATTTAACACAAAAAGGAAGAGGCGTGTGCAACAATATACCCCGTATTATTTTTTTATTATTTATCTATAAGAATGACAGAGATAGTCGATCGTAAGTTATCAGAAAACTTTAATATCAAGGCTTTTTAAACCCTTGTCATGGAAGATCAATTTGAAATCATTCAAAGCCAGGCTCGTTTTTTGTTTGTTTGTTTAAACCTCACTTTTGACTATTGTTGCTCGCACCCCTTGAAATAAACACAATAACATATTATTCACAGAAACAACAATAGGACCAGGGTTAGGCTCAATTAAAAACAAACACAACATTAACAAAAAATTCAAACAACGAAAAATACAAAACCCCTCGATGTCAACAACATAAATGGTAAAACGTCTCGGTGCCAACATAAAATACAAAGCGCCTCCGTGGAAACAACATAAAATGCAAAAACGCCTTTGAATTATCACTCAGTTCATACTTGACGCCATTGATTTTATTGGCCACAGCTTCCTGAATCTGGACGTCTGGTTGAGTGCTGCCGAAAGCCTTCACTTGGGGTTCTGTGGTCAGGCTCAATACCCAACCTATGATTTGCGTTAAAGATAATATAAGGTATTTAAGGACGACATATGATCAAAAGATGATTCACAATAAGTTCATCCTGACAAGCAGTCTACTTGATATGGACCTATGAAGAAATATCGGCCTGAAAACTAGCTAGGCATGTAAAGGTCTATTAAAATAATTAACTATACTGGTAAACATTTAATATGCAAAAAAGTTCCTCTCTCCTTTTTTTCAATTTTCTCCAATTTTACTTTATCATATAAAATAGGCAATTTTTCATTTCATAATAATATAGGCTATGCCTCTACTCTTTACCAATGAATTTGCGTTATCAAAGTCTAATTTATTTCTTTATTTATATATAAATATAATATGTAAATATATATATGTATCAATAGTGCACCATACTATTTCAATATTTATATATTGTTTGTTTATTTTCCATAAGGAATTGTCAACATTAAAATTCAGGATCTTTAAATATAGGACGTGGATGGGTTTGCTCTTACATTTGGTCTTGGACTTGTTTAAGCTATTATACCTGCGTAGGTGGCGCACACAATCTCGTCGTAGCCCGGAGTGCTCACCACACCGCCCTGCACCGACGTCACGCTCTCACTGCATTGCTGGAATACAATACAAAGAGGTTTGAAATAAATGTGTGAAAATCAACAACGATGTGCTTTAAGCAAAACTTTTACATATTTTTCTATTAATCTATATCATTGTACTATATATTAAAAACGGTTGTTTTGTAAATATGATCGCCACGCCCAGCATACAATTCATTTGAAGGAACAACGTAAATATTAATCGACATCACAGGTTATTGATTGGTATTTCTTGTTTTATGCGCGTTTTTTTTTCTCTAGCATGTAAATAATCCTATGCTAAAATAAAACTTTTAGCTTAATAACAAAATTTATATTCATGGACATCTATACATAGCAAAAAAGAGAAAGCTTCTCACATGCGAGTATCTCAGAATGGGCTCATCCGTCTCGTCATACCCATACATCTCGACCAGACCATCGTCACGTGACACGATCAGGTCAAGGACGCCGTCGTTGGTGATGTCGTAGTTGTCCATGCATAGCACACCTTTTGGAATTGAAATATTATGAATATATAAAATAATGAGGTCAAATGCACGGATTAATGGCAGGGATGGATCAATTGTATACCAAGATAATAATCATTTCTTCAACCATAGTCGTATCTTATGTAATCACTGAATAACTAATTCAAACGTAAACTATGAACGTTTTAAATCAAGAGCAGCTAATATCAAATGATAACTACAATTAATTCCCAGGAAAGTGATTCGTATAGGAAAATGCCTTTTTGCATCGTGCGTCATGGGATGTGGTGGGGGGTGGGTAAGTATTTTAGTTGTTACAGAATCCATATTATTGAATAGAATCTCACCTCCTGACTGTTTGGTGTTGGGCACCTCCCAGCGATGTTCAGGGGCATCTCTAAATAAATAATAAACATAAAACTTTTTGTATCCTATTACAGAGCATATAATTTGCTATTGTTTATAATTCTTTTAAAAGACAAATAATCTCAGCTCACAGCTTAGTGAATATTTCGAAACAGCATAATATTCATTGATATGTTTATTTATGAACAAATTGTAAATTTAACGCACATATAAATCTAACGTGACTGTTACCTGTTTATGGAAACCAGTCCAATCTTTCCGTCTGCGGTTCCATACAGGACTTCATCTCCGTTCTCACCTTTAAATACAAGAATCAGATGCTAGCAAGGCTTAAATTTGGTTAAAAATGACACAATCCGATAGCTAAAATAGAAGTATATAAGATTTGAGAATAACTATTTGAGAATGAATCGATAAAAGAAATGAAAATAAACTTATCATTAAGAAACAAACATTAATACATCTCACAGATTGCGCCATTCTGCATACTTTATGATTTTTTGAATTAACTCATTTAATCGTAACATATCTCTTTTACCAGCAGCTGAAAAGAATATTAAGCAGACGCTTCGGTGGAACTTATGGTAATGAGTTAATATATTTGGTTTAACGTATCAGGTATGTAGTATGCAAACTATACCGTTATATGAAATAATTATCTAATTGGAAAAATACGCCACAACATAACTCAATCTTTGAAATAATATTTTGAAAATGACACAGAATAGAGAAGACCAGTAACATAAACGAAACCAAATACGACCAAGAAATTGATAGTATTGTAAAGAGACCACACAACATTATTGATAATCTTAAGATTAGCATCTAAGTTCTTTTGTATAATCTAAAGAAATATGTAGCATATATAGTGTAAATAAGATTGAATGATTAAAATAAATATGTAGCGCTATCATATAATTGGTAACGATATAATCTACCGGTATTTCGTATATAATTGTAGGTATAGTTTAAGTCGACCGGCTAGACATGTGTCATGTGACAGAAAGTGCGAATCCTACCAAAATGGAAAAAAAAAATGTAGGCCCTTCATAACGCGTTTTATATAATTAGTTTACTGTTAACTAATGCAATGGTACCCGCAAAAATTGAATAGACCCCTATTCAGATAATAAGACAAATCTTGAAAACATTGGTGAAGGAACATTAAGAAATACGTGTAGCTTAAACAGAACAGTCTTTCAAATAAAAAGAGACAAATATGAATTATTTTCTTACTTTCATGAACTTGTCTATACTTCGCTGCATAAGTGTGCAATAACAAATTAAGCGTGATGTCAATAAACATAGGCATCTTTACTTTTGCAAATAAATAAACTTAGTATATACTTAGTATATTCACTTAGTATATTTTAACTGCAAACAAATATAAATTGTTTGACACGGAAAACTAGTCACATTATTGAGAAAGTGTTTTTCATGCATAAGATAGAACGGCATAATCCAAACTGCACAAAATCTGTACTAGGTTGATGAATATATTTGTGATTTGTCCCAGTGTTTTTATAAAACTTTTTGAATGAAACATAGGGTAGATTCTCTTTATTTGAATGAATTGTGTTGTTACCATAACAAAATATCATGAAATTCAATTTCCTTCATTAAACAATTTTTCAATGAAAAGTGGTTCGACGATTCTTGTGTTTACGTAAATAATATATATATGTACAGGTCCTATATTATTTAATCTATGAAACTCAACTAAAAATGTATTTAATTCTAACAAAGATAAACTTGGCTATTAATACTACGATTATCAACAACACCCCTTTGACTAATCAAAAACTAATTCCATAAATCGATGGCCTTATCTAACTAGGAACTGAATCAACTACTCATGTACAGATTTTGGAAACTTAATTCTCGTCTTAGAATTATAAAACAAAAGTAATGAATATACTTCTATTGCTTTTATAGCGACTAACTTAATGATTCGCCTGAAATTTAAAATACATATATTATTTATAAATTAACAAGAAAAAAAACTCTTTCTATTTCATGTCTTAGTATTTCACATTTTATCTCGATGCAGATTCTAAAACTTCGAAAAAATGTATCAGTAGATTATTCATATCCGTCCTAATAATTATAGTGAACAGGCTTAAATATTTAACTTATTCATGGTACTATCATTTTTCGACTTTATCTTAAAACAGCATATTTACATTCTGAATCACGCAAAAATTCATGCTTTTATTATATGAAGAAATATTTCATTTCAAGCACACTACAAACAAATATTTTCTATTGAAATGGGATCGCAGAAACAGTATTATCAAATGAAAAACAATTCGTTTTAAATACCAATAAATAATTAAAAGAGAAAATGCCATGGTATTGCTTCTTTCACATCCTAAAATCCAACCATGAAAGGAAATCAGCATAAAGATATGTTTTTGAAATACCTCCATAGTTGCCGTAGAGACTTAGACACTGTGGTGGCCCAGGAACCTCAACTTCATACAAGAGATCAGAATCCTAAAAAAAAAAACAGTTGACAATGAAAACTGGAATCGTCATAAGCATTTCATTTGATCGAACATGAATATTACTTTATAATATATTAAGTACTGTTAATATTTTAAGTTATAACATTGTATTTATATTTCCTGTGCATTAAATCCACATGATTTCTAAATAGCTTAAGGATTTTCAATCATCATCACTCAAGCATTCGTGGTTATGAAGCCACTTAGTCACAAATCGAAACCACTTCGCAACACTTACATCCAACACCCTGAGCACCCGGTCCTGGCAGGCGAGTATGGGCGTCGGTTTGGTGACCTTCTCCGTTGGTAAACAAATGACGTCATTGATTTTATCGGCACATAAGTAGTAATGGAGATCCTGGCAGTCTCGGTAGTGGTTGAATGTGTAATTGCCACAAACAAACAAGTCGGCGCCTTCAACGTACCTGTAAAAAATATAAGATCTATCAAGTACCATTGTTCTCCTTCCATTTTTTACTTCATTTCTCTTTAGCATCGATGCAGCTTAGCAAATGACGACACATTTTGCGAGACAATCAGAATGTTATAAATCCTTATGTCATATGATATCTGTATTTGGAATACTATTTCTCGTCATTATCTCTAAAGAGATCGATTAGATATATAATATCAAAGTTGTAATTACATGTATATTCAAATAACGGGTGATAAATTGACCTCATACCTCACCATGTAGATTAAGCTATCGATATGCCTAGTCAAATACGGTTATCACACGGTTATCATTTGGGGATCAACTGTTATCAAATTGCTGTGTCTAAGACAAAGTCACATTAGGAAACTTACATTGCTGCGATTTGCTCGGTGAGGTTAGTGTTAAAGCAAAGGAACTCCTTTCCTTTCTTGCTATACCCTTTAATGTCTGCACCCGATGCAGAGAAAATGCGGTCCCGAATCTTGCCCGGGGGACCGCCGAGTTCTAATCGATTGACTTTCGCTCCAGGTAGAGTTT
>LQRL01161978.1:0-14173 GCA_001703475.1 Hydroides elegans
TATAAAAACCACGATCTAAAATGCCTTAAACACTAGGATATACATATACGAATAAGTCACCAATAAAATAATAGAATGTTAATGTCATTGTCCTTTACAATATTGATATATTTTTCTAAATATTTGTGCGTTTTCAATTTTAATTTAGATATATTCTTAGAAAACAATTCAATTATCAAACAATCTTATTCAAATAATCGTTTGAAATGAAGCAACATCATGAAAACTATAACAAATACCCTACACACACAGCAGCACTTAAAGCAAGCATGGACCTTTAGCCTTTTAGGGGCATTCAACAGCTTAGTAAATCCGCCGATTTCCCATTGACTCTCCGCGTGGCTAAACCAGAGCAGACTTAAACTGAACGTTTTACTTCTGCTCAGATAACAGCTAGAACTGATCTAGACATGTACATTAATTGACTATCCGCGTGGCTATACCAGATCAGACTTAAACTGAACGAAAATGAAACGGAATTGCCTGTGATTGGGAAAAAAACACAACTCGCAACAATGAAGTTTAACACAGTAACCAATGGCGACGAGATCATTTACCGCCACACCATGCACAAAACATCTTTTTATAGCATTTAGCATTTATATAGACGCGGATCTCACAATGCGACAGCCGGTTATCAGCGTTGTCCGGACGTGCAACTTCAAAAACCTGGCTGCTTGTCTAATCATGTCACGCCTGGATTATTTTAATAGTCTCTGTTATGGACTCCCCGACTTTATGCTAGAGGAGTTACAAAAAGCTCATAATTCCGCGGCACGATTTGTTTTGAAAATGAAAAAAAATCAGACCATATCACAGCCGCGATTCGACGACTCAACTGGCTACCAGTGCGATATCGGATTATGTTAAATATTGTGCTAATAACGTTCAAATTATTACGCAGTGAAGGTCCGAACTACATGAGTGAATTACTCAAGACCGCGACTAATGAGCGAAAAAACAAGATCGAACAATACACTTAAAGAACATTTGGAACATGCTGCACTCTTACATAACCACCTCGATCTCAGTCCAGACTTCCAAGAAGCAGGTTAAAACTCCCTATTTTAGAATAGCTTACTTTTCGTTTCAGTTTAAATAACGTAACACTATTATGTTATATATTCCATTCGTTTTCCTTCTGTATTATGTAAGTAAAATTATAAACTAATCATACGCAGGTTCAATCTAATAATATTATGTAAAGCGCTTAGAGAAAGCACTGGTTTTATATAGTTTTTAAATGCGCTATATAAGTATTCAATATCATTGTTATAATGTCTAAAATTAATCTTTAAAATTAGTCTTTAAAAATGCATTTCTATGTTCTTTTGAATTTATTCGTTTTAAAAAATGTTGTTTTGTTATATAATCATCATGGATAAATGTTATATTATATCAGTTAACACATTTTTAAACTACAAAGCAAAGACAATGTAAATTTATATTTCTTATAGAGGCAATTATATCACAAAGGGGGCATTGATCTCATGGCAAAAAGTCATGAAATGATGATGTTCACTATTTATCTTTGATAACAACTAATTCGATTTTCAAATGATGTGTATTATCATCGCAACAGAAAGATCCCCAGAATTCTCGATAATGATATCGGAATAATGTTCAGCCGATGGAACGCTGATTTTGGACATTGTGTCTATGACATACATACCTATAATACATACACATATAAATGGTTTTTATATAGCTCATATTAAAACCTTAAGCAAGACACTTATGTGCTTTACGATTGCAATGAAATTAAATAGAATTTAACATGAACATAGAGGTGGAAATAAAACGAAAACACCTAACAATAAGCCTTTTGAAATAGATATGTAAATTAGATTTATTGGGACAAATTATTCAATAATGACGGCCTGGAAACACTAAACGCCCGTGCATCATATCTAACGCGGGTCCATTTGACCACCAGCTGGTTTGATTTGGTTGAACGCAGTGTTCTTATTTGTTGGTAGAAATGATCAGTAATGATTTGTAGTCATCTTTGACATATATGGCAGGGCGTCGTTATGTAACGCTTAATAAACTAGAGTCAGAACTTTCAATTGAGATTGTTGCGTTACAGCTAACCAGTGCAGGTCCTTACACACTTCTGTGATGCTAGCATTTCACGGTGGTTGCGATATTAAGCGCGCTGCCGATCGCATAATCCGCTGGAGTTTCTCGGTAGCTCTCGGTATTTCAAGTTCACATATAAACTATAAGCACAGTCGATTCTCGCAATCACAAGGGCATGTACAATCGAATTTGTGGGTTTAGATGATTTGTGCAATTCAAGTAGTCATAGCATTTTTTTATGTTATTGCTCGAGCGCTTTTTTCGTTCCTTTCGAATAACAGGTTCAGCCCTGGATTTGATACAATCATACCACACGGGCCAAATCTTCCCATATGTTTATTTTTATATTATCGATAGCGACACATTATGATGAGGTACTTTGATACGTTATACAACCTATTTGTTTAATAATACGAATATTTGGATATCATGGGAGGCTTTTATCTTGCGAAATATGGATATCTTGATATCTGATGTAATTGGTCCTCTAACGTCTTCTTATTTCTCGAGGTAGAGTACCCACCATCTTTCATATGGATAGCAGCATTTCGTAACCGTTTTTGCGGTTAAAGTTTATCGTTTAACGTTTATGCGGTTATCGTTTGAGTTTTCGGGTCAATGATGCGCGCGACTGTATAGATTCCCCGACCCAATAAGGGTAGCTATATAAGCCCTAGAGTATTTGTATATACCCTGATATCGTAGATACCCCACAACATATACACTATTCAAACATATCGCAGATGATTAGTTACTAGCAGTCTCGATAAAACACAATGCGACAGGTTTAAGGTTGCTCATGGTCTGACAGCCTTTTTCTTTGGTTATTTAATGTTCATAAATAATAATTACTCATTGAAAATAAATAATTAGATTGTTGCTTGCATGTGTGAAAGAAATATTGTGGTTGTCTTGGAATCTTGATTGAAGACTTAGTCATCCGCGTAAACTATTAGGGAAATAATTATTCTCAATTGTAAAAGGGTCTTTACACATTACACATTCATAAGCTAGTTACTTTAATGTCCCACAAGGAGTATAACAAAAAGAATATGTGTACAAATGAGATTTTTAAATAAAAAGACTTATGAAGAAACCTCTAGCGGGGTTTTGGTATATTCATTGTCATATGGTAAATAATTCCATACAGATAGTGCTAAGAAATAACAAAAACACAATATTGGCAACTAATACTTTATTTGGTAACATTTTGACAATTCTAGCTTTCCACAACAGAGTGTAAAACAACCTCTCTATTTTATGACTATTCTATTTTAAAAGTAGAATATACTTCTGTAAAATATTAAATGCTCAAACATCTTAAACGGAAAAACTTGTACACTTGAGCAGTATACTTGTAAAATTGAGCAGAGCAACATTTTACATCGACGCGTTACATCTTGCGGCAATAAATATTGCTTACATCTAAATGTCAGAAATATTATTTTTACAACAAAACCTTTGTTCACGTTTTATAAGTGATAACGTTAATCCGGAACTGTATAGACATTATAATTAAGATATCCAAAGCAACAATAGCAAAACATTACATGATCGCAGCATTTTCTAACGGGTTTTTAAACTGTCTTTAGTCAGCAAGTAATGTTGAGATGGATGTTGTTACTAGACTCTAGCCGCGTGGGTTTCGTTCCACACAAAATGGAACAGAAGGACTAATTTATGCGCAAAATGTCAAGGGGTGTGACAATTAGTCTACTTGAGTGGAGAACAAAAACATATCATCACATGGCTTATGTTACAATTTTCTTTCTTAAAATAACGTTTTTATTTCCGTTACAAGTATCGCGATGAAGAAAATGATGATAAATCTATAATTTCGTAGGTTACTCCAGGTTAAATACGAAAATCACACATAAAGGTTAAAATACTACCATAAATTCTGTTTTTTTGTTCACATGAGTTGTCATCCAATAGATCGCAAAATGTTTCATTATTATCATTATATCAAAACTGTATATAATTAAAAAGATGTAGTTTTTCGGTATTGCATTTCATATAGTTAAATTAACTAGAACATTTGATAACTGCATATTACAACAATCATATTCAATACAGCACTAATAAATAACCAAAACATAACAAATTAGTTCATATAACAAAGCAATAAATAGCACGAATTCACAGACAAAAAAAAAAGTTACATCTCTTTGCAGTAATGCCAACCAGGAATTGGTATATACTGCAATGCACAAATCAATAATAATTGCAGGTTATAAAAACATATCCAGGCTAAACAGCGCATTTTATTCACAACATAAGGGCAACTTACAATAATATTTAATTTTGAATTTTGGGCATGTTTAACAATATGTTTTATTTGAAACATGTTCATAAAAATATATAACATCATGCCATTTTTGATGTTGAATATAGTAATTTTGGTTCTTGAGTAAAAGCATCTGTCCGATCTTATCATAAAAGTCGCACAATTAATCATTTTCAAGGCAAATTTCAGGAACGCTTCTTCATGGAGAAATCCAACGGCAAATCATTCGTATCTGCAGGTCTAGCCACATGTGTAGGCTGTGGTTGCCTATAACAGGGCTTCACTGCAGAAACCTGCTTTACCCCTGACGTATCAATGACTTGTTGTCCTGGTAACGATGCCTCCTGTTGTATGAGCATTTGTTGTTGTGCTGTACTTATAATGCTTGGGTTACCAGTATCCATATTGGCTTGGGTAGCAGTACCGTAGTTGCCTTGACTAGTAGTATCCATAGTATTTCCTTGGTTACCATTAGTACCATCCTGTGGCTGAATATACGCATAATTGATGACGTTAACGCCTACATAAACAGGCGATTGTTGATCTCTTTGTGAATTATCCACGTTATTTGCAGCATTAGCCTGAACCTGCGGTAGTGCATTTCGTACCTTATTCTTAACTTTAAACTGCTTCACTGGCTTTGCCACCCACGGATTAGCCTTATGTCGCGCCACGAAATTTGCATTAATCCTATTAGGCATCACATGACCTTTAAATGGCGGTCTAATAATCTGTGACGTCATTTTGCCCTGAGGCATGGTTTTAACGAACTGCGCCGCTGCTGCTACATTAGAGTTAGCTGCAACTCTAAATTGTTGTTGTTGCGAAGCCCTAATTTGTCCACCACCCCTAGCAACCAGGGCCGCCTTAGCAACGCCCGGGAGTCCTGTATTTGTTGCAGCAAGCAATGGGTTGCTATGCAGTGTTGGGTTGTTATTGACGAGCTCTTGAATCGATGCGATTGAGGCTAAAGCGTTGCTAGGCGACAGAGGGCGACTAGGCGCAATGGCATTCGAATGTAATTGTGGATTTGTCTGTGACGTCACAATGGCATTTGTGACTGTGCCTCCTGTTATGCCTCCCGTGCTGCTAATGGAATAGCCTTGTGAACCCAGGTTGCTATGGTTACTCATAGGGTTTTGTGTAGGCATTAAGCCGCTGCTAGATCCTACTGATGCATTAGGGATAACTATTTTCGTGACTGTGTTATTGTTCATTTTAGGGACAACCATTTTAGTTTGTGTTGTCGCCGCACTGTTAGTTATTAACGAGGGGTTAAGAATCGTTGAGAGATGGCTAGACAGGGCTTGGCTATTAGGCATCAGCATGACAGGTCCATTTTGGCTGCAGCCCTTCATTAGACCCTTATCAGAAGCACCAATTTCTGACGGTGAGTTGTCATTGTGGGAATGTGTCAATGTGTTAGTGCGGGCGGTTAAGGTCTCTTGGGACACCAGTAACTGGGGCTGAATGTGACCAGGCAATCTCGATTCGTTCGATAAAGGTCTGACTTCAGGGGGATATGCTTCTTGGACTGACTGATTTCGATTTATTTCCACAGCGTTATTAATGATTGGCTGTTGTGGTTTTTCACCAAGCGAGCTGTATAGTTTTTGAGTAATACTGTGCAGTTTACCGCGCTTCTTTTCCTTAGATTCTCCACTCGAACGCTTCTTGGACCCGGACGATGGACTAGACTCTATTCCATTGCTAGAATCTGGAGAGTCGGGACTAGAATCTATCACAACTGTGTCTTCGAAAGAAGTGCCGCTTTGATTAGGAACTTGTCCCATATAAGTTGAATTTGGAGTTTGAGTTAAATATTGCATTTGTTGTGCATTTTGCTGCACAATTTGTGACGGATTAAGATTTGGTTGCGAAGGGGCTTTGATTTTATTTCCAGTGTATACTATTGACTGGTTACTGTATACGTTTCCACCGGAAACAAAATGTGTCAATGACACATCCTTATTATAAACATGAGTACTATTCACTGTACTGGATACTGGTATCGTACCATGTGTATTTCCAATCATTTGCGCCAGGGATACTGTTCTCTGACTAGGTACCTGTCCAGTACTGCTGTTTGGTAACTGTACCATTTTATGTACCTGAGTACTTGACACAGTACTTGACGCTGGTACCTTGTTTTGACTATGTATCATAGTACCAATGGAACTATTTGTAACAAGGGGCGGCTCACTCATACTGAAAACAGCGGGCTTGGCAATTCCAGTCTTTATTGGGTGATTCGTATCCAACACAGATACGGTTTTATTTTTGGCCGCCGAAAAATCGTCCGAAATTCGTTCTATACACACATGACTCATGGGTGCGGCTCTTTGTGGTGTCTTGTTTTGCTTGGCTGTTGATTGAATGAATTTCTCAAACTGTTGCTCAAACGGTGATACCATATTTCCTTTACTTGCTTGGACTGTGACGATTTGTTGTGGATTAAGCTGTGGCGAAGGTTGCTGGGTTATATATTGTTGCCCCACTGAAGAAACGGGGTGACTGACTTGATTGGCTGCAGTTGTATCCTGTAAAGTGCCTTGTTGTGAAGGAACAGAGTTAATTGTATTTGTATCCATTGGCTGAGTATTGTTTATCATTTGTTGCGATTGGTGTTGACTTACTTTGGAAGTCATGTCATAGTTTTGTTGGTTAATATGTCTGGTTGCTATGGTTTCCTGTGTTTGCTGCATTTGGGACATATCCACTGTTGCCATCGAAACTGTTGGTTGTTGTGACACATAACTAATCGCTTGACCTTGACTTTGACCTTGACTCAAGGTCGCAGTTTGTTGGTTTTGACCAGCAACCATAATTTGTTGATTCTGCGCTACAAACTGTTGACTCTGGGGAACCATCTGTGTTTGAACCGTTTGCATGGTTGGTTGCGAAACAACCAAAACCGGTGGTAACCCAACCTTGCGCTTTGGCGGCCGACCTCGTTTCCGTTTTATGGTTGCTCCACCATACATGGTTGATAATGCGATACCACCCGAGAGAGTACCACCATGTGGATGATGCTGAAGACGGGGCGAGAAAGCCTGGCGACGAGGTGGTCGCCCGCGTTTCTTACGGCGCTTGGGTGGTAGCAGACCAGGAATGGTAACGGGTTCTTCTTCGATACCACCAGATGGGGCAGTACCGTGTTGATACTGCACTGGCTGTGAAGGTTGTACAGCACCTGGTTGTACAACGCCAACGGGAGAAGGTACAACGCCGGGATGTACAACGCCAGTGGCTTGATTAGGGTTGATTGGATCGTATGCATATGTGATGCTGTTTGTGGCTTGGACATTATTTGGTATCGGTGGTTGATTGCTATGCATGGCATTCAACTGCATTTGTGGAGTTGTCTGTGACGTCATAATTACGTTTTGCGCATTATTGGGATTGTGTGTTTGTGACGTCACAATCGTGTTTTGATTATTAAGAACATTTATTTGATGAGATTCGGTGGGTTGCTGCATATTCTGACTAGATTGATTATAAAGCATGTTTTGCTGTTGCAATGCTGGATGAATAGTGGACTGTCCCGTAATATTAGAATGTTTATTTACGGAATACAAATTTGAAGTAGACGGATTGGAAACACTTAAAGGTTGTTGCGGTAACGTATTATCCACTTGACTAGATGCATACACAAGGGTTTGTGAATTCTGTTGATGAACTGTTTGATTTTGCACAATTTCAGATTGGTTTTGATTTAGTTGAAGCACATTCCTATCGCATACAGCATTATCTGTGGATTTTCTAAGGTTATCCATACTAGGTTGACTTGGTGTGACGTTGTTATGGTTATTGTTTTCTTGCTTAGCAACAAATAGTTGGTTGCCATGTTGTTGCATTGTCCTTGGCAAAGGCGAGTATCCATTGGAAACCGGAAGCGTAGGAGTTGGCGTCATTCTGGCCCTGATTTGTTTCAGTGCCTGTCTCTTCGCTTGAATTGCAATTATTCCAGCTGCGCCATGTTTCAATTTTGGCGGGCGACCTCGTTTTCGTTTGACCTTTGGAGTCAAAGGTCGCGAGGGTCTATAAGTGTCATTTATACGCATTGGTGTTATATTCACTCGCAATGAAGTACATGCCGTATCCATAATGCTTCGTTTCAAACTAGCTTGACTATCCGCAGATGTATCCAGATTCTGTGACGTATCCATGTTTTCCAGACTGCTATCCAATGTGGATGTATCCGTGTTTTGCGTATTATGCGTTGTTGTGACGTCACAAGATTGTGTACGTGACGCACTGATGCGTCGTTTTTCGGACGCACGGATGCGATGCATAAGACTCTTGATGGTGTCCTCTACGACATAGTTGAGGGTCATGGCCTCGTTCTGAAATATAGTTATAATATAGGAAATTGTAAGGCTTGTCTACAATATATATTAAGGGGCGTAAATTTGATTTAATCTGTACAGAATTATTCTTTAACCTATTATTACATTTATGCGCCCATTTGCTGTTTTTGTATAGTTAATCGCATTTGTGTTGGCCTTTGATAATGTAAAAATTGAAAATTCGCTTTATTTGAATACTTAATAATACCATTTGAAAAATATGATATACCTGATCCCAATCATATACAACTGCTACATCCTGGAGAGTGTAGTCTTCATATAGCTTCTCATTCTTGAAATATATGTCGATCTATGAAAAAAGTAAAATTCGACCATAAGTATCATTGGCAGTGTTGCCACTCTCCCAAAATAGAAAAAAAAAAACTACAAAAAAACGTGTGGCAACACTGAATTTGTTTAAAGCATTTATGAACAAACATTCTAGTTGCAACTTTTGTCTTAATCGAGTAATGAATGTGAAATTGATATTCATTTCAGCAAATAAGTGAAATGTGTCCTGTAAAAGCGAAGCACTTCATAAAAGCCTCTCCACATTGGGTGGAACAAGGAGCGACAGCGAATTTAAGTCTTATGTCTCCGTTAGAAAGCCTCGCTACCTAACTATATGCTTCAGCAACTTCAGAATGAAGCCCTACCTTATGTGTGGCGTCCAGGTTGAACTTGAGTCTGATGAATTTGTCGAGGAATTTGACTGGGAAGTGGGCGGGGCAGAGGAGATACCGCGTGTCTAATACCTGATATGCGTGAATAACCATGTAAGATTCGGGCGTATCAAAATGTAAATGTGTTTTGTTAGAATGTTATTATGTGCTAAATAAGATTTGAAAAAAAACTTTAAGTATTTGCTGTTGACATTAAATTTAAGTATAGTGGAAATCACATCGGCTGCGTGCGGTGCTAAATAACTGCTTATGTGGTGTAAAGATAATCTAAAGGCAGCGTTCAGTCTTCGTTTATATTGGACTATAATCGAATCGTAAACAAATAGTATAGCAAATGTAGTATATGTATTTAAACTCACCATATCTTCCGCTGTCTCGTCATAAGGTGGACATCTGCAAATAAAAAAAATAATAATAATGTTAAAAAGCTTATATGAGAGTTTTAAGGGCCTGGCAACACGGGACGCTAGTCGTTTTTTCCTACGAAACCTGTATCTTAATGTTTCCTTATGGGAACTCAAAAATTCATTATTTAAGCTTTTTTAGTTTCCAAGGAATAGGAATACATTGAAAAAAAAATGGCCTGATATGAAACAAAAACAAAAACACTCAAAGAAGCTTTCCGTGTGGCCAGGTCCGAACATAAGTAGATAAATATAATATGCCTTAGCAATCTTAAATCTATTTCATCTAAGTTTATTGTATTTTCATTCAGACGTTTTGTATTGGTAGTAATAATAAAGAGTGTTAATATATTGTACAGGTTTTATCATCATTGTTGAATTATCTAAATATACAATTCCTTTACATTTTATATGCACCCTACATTCAATAGAATGCATAAAATGAAAACCTTTTAACAGCGGTTAAAATAATATTTCAACGCACGAAATAAAAATAATATTGTCAATGCAGTTGTGTTTGCTACAAAGCTTAATTCAATATTGATGCACCAATATAAACCCACAGAATAAATATTTCGCTAATATGTGTGATCCATCCAAACACTGTTGACAAATCATAGAATAGCGATATTTTTATAGCTTTTCATTATAAAGTGTATTCACAAAATAATGCTTTATAACTGTCTACATAAAAGCATGTTTTTATGCCAAGAGCTGGAATTAAATAAAAGGGGCTTTCTTTGTAAATACGAAATAGATGAATAGACAAAGTTTATGGAAATATTGCGTGAGAATTGATTCTTGTAA
This sequence comes from Hydroides elegans, assembly GCA_001703475.1. Lineage (NCBI taxonomy): Eukaryota > Metazoa > Annelida > Polychaeta > Sabellida > Serpulidae > Hydroides > Hydroides elegans. The sequence goes on from LQRL01161978.1 coordinate 10,613, forward strand.
TAACACTTTACAATTGCATTTAAGCGTAATTTGAAATTCTATCTGACTAAAAAATGTCGAGATATTTTTATGATAATCAGGTCTATCCCGTGCAAAATTCTTCAATAAACCCTCTAAAATTATATAATAGAATATTGACTCGTTTTAAAGGGCGAGTCCAATAGAAATTGGTATAATGCCTTGTTTTTATCTCACGAGCATCATTAATGTAAATGAAGGGATGAATAGTGATAAAGCTTTAAAACATTAAGATTACATATAAATGGGAACTCTAGGGTTCAATTATGCATAAAATAACACTTATCCTAAGATTAACTTACAACAGTTAATTCGAACAATTGATTGTTTTTATACCAACAAAGGGAGGTCTGGCTACATGTGAGTTTTTCCTCTGTTAAACATTGTTTACTTATGTACAATTTATGTTCTTGAAAACGAACGAAAATATAATTTAAGATATCAAGAAAAAACCGAAACGTGTTGTCCTTTCTAAGCAATTTTGTTATTATAATTGGCGGAAACGCTTGGGCGGAAACTATTTGGGCGGAAACTGTTTGGGCGGAAATTGTTTGGGCAGGAACTGTTCGGGTTGATGCCATGCTTAGACAAATTCCATTAATATTGTCTTACCTGCTGCAGAGTTTAAGACAAACACTTATCTCTTCCCCAGCCGACATGCCGTAATCTAACATAAAAAAATATAAATGATAATTATGCTGATAAACATATAATTATATATTTCATAGAATAACCTACATTGTATAAGACGCATTGTATAACACGCATTTTGAATACAATAAATTAATCACCATTTTTACGAATACATACGCGTAGTCAAAATCTATTTCATAGAATCTATTTGGTAGATTCTAGAGTTGTGCTGAAGAGTCTACAATAATACCTAATGATGAAAATCATCATTACCTGATTGTAGATATCCCCGATAAAACTGTCTTCGTTTGTTCATTTCATCTACAAAAAATGAAAAGAAACATTCGCAGTAGACTACGTTTAACTTAAGCTTATTTTAGGGGTAATTTTATGTGTACATAGCCTATATCACCTCCATAATAATATTAAACATATAATCATAATTTGTTCACAATTGTTTACTTTACCAATTTCAACTTTTAGATCTTATCTATTTTTGCACACTCACCTTTAAAAAGAGAAGGGACGAACGCATAGACAAGCTCCTGTAGCACATGGTCTGGCCTGTTGGAAAATAAGAAAAACAATTTATAATCCAACCACTTAAATGTACAGTAAAAACTGGACACCCTGATGGATCGAACTGGCCATTTATCCTGTCCCAAACACGTCCGGAATGAATAGAAACAATTTCAAATTATATTAACTATATTACTGTACCTTGCCCATGTTCCAAAATATATATGAAGTTTATATTGACATTACGCATGTGATAAAGAACGAGGTGAATCCATTAATAAAATTATTGTACAATTTCAAGGCGTAGCCGAGGCACCTGTACGGAGTTGACCGAGTACTTTTGTCGACTTAGTTTACAGTCCATTATAAAAAAATATGAATCATAAATACTCAAGGACTGTAGACAAACAAACTTTCATCACCGATTGTCTCATGCTGAGCTCATGATAGGTCGATCAATCTGATATATGGCGATATATATTTTTTATTTATATATTTGAAGTTGTGTTGATAGCTGTCGAATCGGTGCAAAGCGCATGACTCGCACGGGTTGGTGACACTTGATAGATTCCCACTCAGCAAGACGCGTTGTAAGGACGTCGCGATGTCAAATTTTCAAACCTCAACTACATGTACGTTATAGAATCATGGATATTGATTATGCTCTATGTTGTATTGATGAAGCAAAATCGGTAAAAAAAGCTGTCGCGTGTCTACGAGTTGACTTTTATTTTGTCTACGAGTACGACATTTTGTCTACGAGTCGGTTTGTCTACGAGACGGTTTGTCTACGAGTTGACCAAAATCCAGCAAAATCATAATTAATGACATCGAACGCGTTTGTTGCTCTTTCGATTTTTCTACATATTATACAATATCGATAAGCGACTGATACGAGCTATACCTTTCTGCAACGTAAACGTCAAACGACGTCAAGAGAACATTTTTAAATGCTTAACTGTTCTCTAATCTATCCATCATTCACTCGTAACTGTACATACTTGTGCATGTGCCTTGTGGTTACGCGTGAGCCAAGAGGCACTTTCAGACTGAAAGGTTATTATTAATGAGTTTCCTTTTTACTGGTTGCAGAATAATGGAAAAGGGTAAGGACATACGTTCATGAACAATTTCACCATGCACTATACCATTACACCATATTGTTAAAATATCGTGAATGACCTGGCCACATTAGAAGCTACAAGGGAACAACATAAAAAAAAGGCTTTCAAACGCCATAACGCGTGAACAACGTGTACTGCGTTAGCTGTCACAGAAAGAGTTTCTGTTAATGCGCATTTTGATGAACGGAAACGCGTCCTTTAAGTTTCGAACTCGTGGTATTTAGCTAGACATAATGCTAAAGATTGTTTGATGCCGTATGATATGTTAATTTCTTGAATAACTTTTTTTATTTCTCAATCGTTTTTAAAACAAGAAACGCACACTTATTTGTCTTGAATCTCCGCATCTCTCCAAGCTTTTTCACAATTTTCGAATGCACTTAACAATAGTTAATAAGCAATTGCATGTATTTTTGTCCATAGCGCTTATACATTGTTAAGCACCGTGTTACATGGTTATGCATAGACTATCAAACAGCATAAACATAACATGTCAGGCGGGGTGCTCTCATATTTCGATTCCAATCATAACATCATTGATGGACTTTACAATGTATATAATAGAATTTCAAACTCGAAAGATTTTAGTTGAATACATATATGTTATAAAATCGAATCCAGGTTGATCGTTTTGCAATAAGCTATCACATAATCTTAAGAGAATACATTTGTCCATCAATGCCTTAAAATTAAAGTTTGAGAAATTGGCCATTGGTGTTGTTTTGACGGACGTATTTTAGACGTGTTTTTGCCTTCAAGTTCTGACATTCCAAACTAGGACATACACTGAAAGATGTCACCTTAGATCTTAGATGCGACGTCCTAAGTTTTCCGCGTTTCGGCGCATCCCATCCCACTCGGCAAACAACCTCCCAAGAACGTCCTGACCACGTAGTTTTACGTCCCGATGTCCGAGACGCAAATAAGACGTCGCTAAGACGTACAAAATGAGACGTCCCATCATTGCCTTTATATTACATCTTAACGACGTACTTTAATGACGAGACGTATTAACACGTCCGCACAACGTCGTTAACTAGACGTCGTGATGACGTGGTATTTAAGTCGTCCTAATGGCTTTGTAAATATGACGTCTCATTTATGTCGCAATAGTGCGTCGTTATGACACTGTATTCTGGCCTGGACGTGATTCGACGTTATTAGGACTCAGTTAAAGACCAATTCACGGTTCGAACTTAAAAATGAAAATTATGATTTTCGACACTTTTCACTTCGAAATGTGTCATTTTCAAATTTGAATATGATG
>LQRL01161992.1:0-14580 GCA_001703475.1 Hydroides elegans
AAACGCCCGACTGGCCAAAAATAGCGGTTTTCATATAAATATATATTAAATCTACAAAAACCCATACCCCTTCGAGTTTGGGGGTGGTTGGGGCCTGTTCATGTTTCACAAATACTTCCTTGTTGAAAAAAAAAGAGATTTCATTCTACTTGGTCATTTTTTAGTCTATTAAGTGCACAATGTAGGTTCGCCAGCATTCAGGTAATTTTAAAATCAATTTTAAAATCCATGAAAATCAGGAAATCTTGCCCTTTTTTGAGTACTGTAAATCAGGAAAAAATCTGGTGATTTCATTATGGATAAGCGAAAAAAAAAATCAAGGATATGTGATTTTTCTTGTTTGATTTCCCTGAACCTTTATATGAATAATTAGTTTAGTTTTAATGAGTTCCTTGAAAATTTTCGCTCGCGCCAAGGCGCTCGCATATTAAAAGATTTTCTTTAAAAATTCTTGCGCCTTCGGCGCTGGGGTATTGAGTAATTAGGCCCCAACCCCAAAGTTGGGGGCCTATAGAGTTGCGGTGTCCGTCCGTCTGTCCGTCCGTCTGTCCGTCCGTCCGTCCGTCCGTCTGTCATCGCTTTCTTGTACGGGCTAGAACTTTTGAACGGAAGGTCATAGAGACTTGGTTATAGGCTCAAATGAAAGGTCTTGGTCTGTAGATGTGCCTTTTGACCATTTCGGTCAAAAACACCCCACCGGAAGTGGTCAAATGGGCCAAAATGTCCCAAAATAGTGTTTTTTTTCAAGACTTAAACTTGTACAGGCTAGAACTTTTGAATGGAAGGTCATATAGACTTGGTTATATGCTCAAATGAAAGGTCTTGGTCCGTAGATGTGCCTTTTGACCATTTCGGTCAAAAACACCCTACCGGAAGTGGTCAATTTGGCCAAAATGACCCAAAATAGTGGTTTTTCAAGACTTGAGATTGTACGGGCTAGAACTTTTGAATGGAAGGTCATAGAGACTTGGTTATATGCTCAAATGAAAGGTCTTGGTCCGTAGATGTGCCTTTTGACCATTTCGGTCTAAAACACCCTACCGGAAGTGGTCAATTTGACCAAAATAGCCCAAAAATAGCGGTTTTTCAAGACTTGAGCTTGTACGGGCTAGAACCTTTGAACGGAATGTCATAGAGACTTGGTTATATGCTCAAATGAAAGGTCTTGGTCCGTAGATGTGCCTTTTGACCATTTCGGTCTAAAACACCCTACCGGAAGTGGTCAATTTGACCAAAATAGCCCAAAAATAGCGGTTTTTCAAGACTTGAGCTTGTACGGGCTAGAACCTTTGAACGGAATGTCATAGAGACTTGGTTATAGGCTCAAATGAAAGGTCTTGGTCTGTAAATGTGCCTTTTAACCATTTCGGTCAAAAACACCCGACCGGAAGTTGTATAATTGGCCAAAAATATCGGTTTTCATAGAAAATATATTTAAATTCTACAAAAACCCATACCCCTTCGAGTTTGGGGGCGGTTTGGGCCTGTTCGTGTTTCACAAATACTTCCTTGTTTTGTTAATCATGGGCAATATTCAAAAGATTATTGACGCTTTGGTAAACGTTTTATGGCGCCATTGGGCACCCTGGCCTATGATTTGGGCGCCATTTTCAAGTTAAGGGCGCTCATGGCGCCTGGCGTCCTCCTGGGAAAACCCCTGGATGCAAACTAAATGTATATTAATGTACGCTAAAGTGTTTAACCATGCGTATTGATACAAACTACATGGTAGGAAATTAATGACAAACAATGAAAATCAGATAAAAGTAAGGTAATTGAAACTGACTGGAGGTTGGTCGCCATAACATCAGGGGTGTACTTTAGCGGTCGCGCGGTCGCGTATGCGACAAACTTTTTCTCGTTCTTATAGTAAAATGTACAATTTCACCAAATATAATTTGACGTGTATCAAATTATCTTCATTATTATTTTATTATTTTACGCTCGCGCCTACGGCGCTCGCATTACTTAAATCAATCTAGTGCATAAGTAGACGATGGTCAAATTATGAAAGCATTTAATTTCACATTAGTTGGCCCCAAGTAATTTGCTTATATGGTATCAGTGTTTCATTAAATGTACCGACACGGGGAAATTTATCTAAAAATATATGTTCTTTATCGAACACTAACTATGAGCAGTCCTGTGCCTGCTGACAAATACACTTTCGTGGACTATACCCGCAAAAAGGAGTAACACGTTTTGCACATTTTTAGGCAAAACATTACCGGTGAGGGCTATAAGTTCTACCTTTATATGGAACCCAGTTTATTTGATATATAAAGGATTTTGCTTATTCGGCTCGCGCCTACGGTGTCTGCATTAGATTGATTTTGGTATATATACTTTTCTTGTATTTATATATTTTCTAGCAAGATACCACCCTGATGTTATTTTCATACATATGAAAAACGTTATTTCAGGCCGCGCGACTAACGTTTCACTCGCGCGACTAACTTTTTCTAGCCAGTCGCGCGTGCGCGACTAGAATTTTTACTTTAGGTACACCCCTGTAACATACTTGATTTTCCGTCGGGCCACTAGATGTTTTACCTGGTAGCTCGGCGGGTTATCGGCCATTTTTATATGTGCGCTTATGTTTTCTTGATATAAGTTTTCTTGATGATGTATATTTACAGTATGCATGTAAACGTTGAATCATCTAAAATAATGAATAGAAAATAAAATAAAATAATAAGATATTTTCCTATGTTTTTAAAATTCAACTGTTGTTTAAGTAGCGGAGAACTTAGTCAGTTTCACTTATCTATTAGTTCAGTATTCACTACTGACTGTTCAATACACTTTCGATGTTTAGAATAATCGAGGTTAAATACAGATTAATGTTTTTGTATTTTTTTCTAGATTTGACGAAAAAGAAAATATATCTGGCGTGAACAATGTCAAATCATCCGTTTTAAAAGGAGTTCGGAATAAACTTATGGAACAAATGCCACATTTAGAGCCATATTTGGAGGACCTTATACCAAAGAAAGAGGCGCTGCGTGTAGCAAAATGGTAAACAAGTTTCCTTAATTTGTCCCTTTCACCCATTCTGTATTAATCGAAAGAAGATCTTTCAGCAAATCTTAAGCAATCTTTCCTAATTCTATCTCCCCTAACCCTTACCTTAATGATTTGAAAGAAGGTCTTTCAGCTCTTAAAAAAGGTAAACAATGTTTCATGGTTTTATCTCCCTCTACCCATATTTTATGAACCAATATAAGATAGTTCAGGTCTTTCTAACATGTCTTTGTGATGTTTTATCTTAAAGTTAATAAATATTAAAATATTGATGTATGCTCGTCTGTCCACCATTGCCCAAATTAATATTTCTCATTAATGATGAAAGAATGCAATAAAAAGATAGTCGAATATTGATGACATCGTTCTAATGTTTTCATCTGATTATCCTTGCTTTTCAGTCACGAACACATTGAAATTATGGTTGACAAAAATAACAAACCGACGTTTTTCCGACAGCGCGACGGACCATTGTACCCCACGTTACGACTTCTACACAAATGTAAGTGTAAACTGAGAGTTTAAAAAAGTCTTAACTGAGAGGTAAAAAAAAAATAGTTTAACTACGATTGTTTAACCCGGTCCTTAATATAACACTAAAGAGACATGCAGCGGAGGGATCGAAGGCGAAGGAAAATGAAACAATTTATGTGTTTACATATGCAAATTAGCACTGTGATGTAATTATTGCCTCTTTGGGACAATACGTTAATCGGAAATCCCTGTGAAACGCTACATGTCTTCTTTATGAGATAACGTTAAGCATTAAATAGTGTTACTGCCTCTGCTTTTTCGCCTTATTTTGTTGATTTTGATTCAATCGTATTTGATATTTTGGCCGCAGTGTATCTTTCTTATAATCTTACCAACACATAATGACTATATTGCGGTCATTTAATTCAGATAATGTGATTAAATCACTATGATATTCCTTATTTCGAATAGGATATTTTAGGCACAGTGGTGTGAAACGGGATTATATAACCATTACCAACATTTCTAGTGCTTAGAAATATAAATTGAATGACTCAATTTACTTTAGTTACTGGTATGGTCAGTTCTCTTATATTTACCGTTCTGTTGTAGATCCATTCATGCTGCCACACATGCAGGTGGACAAAGGCGCCATTAAGTTTGTATTGAGTGGCGCCAACATCATGTGTCCAGGTCTCACGTCACCCGGCGCAAAAATGACCAAGCTCGATGAAGGAACGGTGGTTGTATCCTTTGTTAGAAATAAGTTTTTCACATATAGATTTATATTAATGTTTGAATGAGTTTTGTCTTATGGTAGGATTTTTAAAGCCCAAAATAATACACATTCTTTCCTAGTTTCAAAACAAAGCAAACAAATATATTGAGATGCGGCATGTCATTTTTTTTTTACAAGTTTAGTGTGATTTTACGTATAGGTAAGAATTCAACATTTTTTTTCACAATTTTGAATCATAAAGTACATTTTGGAACCTTAACCCCAATAAAGGCCATCATGGCGGAAGGGAAACAGCATGCTGTTGCAGTGGGTCTTATGAAGATGTCCACAGAGCAAATGTATGTTATTTCCTCATTTGTTTTCAAAAATAGTAATAAATATGTTCATGGCCTCGTCTATGACCCTGACTCATTCCTTTATTGATATGTACTTAAAAATACATCCGTACTTTTTTAAAGCGTTAATTAATGTAATATCCTTGCAGCCTTGTGTGAAAGATAGTGTACCTAGCACAGCCTAAAATAGCTTTTGAACGACTTTTGGGACATTCAATTTCTTTTTAGCTTTACAACAATGATTTTTGTACGAGAAAAAAAAATGAAAAGCCTTTTCAAATTGATATAATAATCCATATAGTATGTTCAACGAAGAAATATTTGAAATATTCATTAGCCCCCAGCCAACCAATTTGGCTGAGGGCTATTGCTATCCCCCATTCCGTCTGTCCGTCTGTTAACATTTGAGGTGCAGTAGCTTGTCCGCGGCATTTTGGTATGAAGCCTTTGTCCTAGGGTTCTGAAACTTCACACAGTGAAAGAATATATATTGCAGATGTGCAACGTCCAGGTTTCAATTTGATCGACCAAAAATTGTCGAAATTACGGGGGTTTGAACTTAGACGAATTTGAGATATTTTGGGATATTTAAACACCACTTTGTCCGCGGAACTTTGGTATGAATCCTCTGTCCTAGGGTTCTGAAACTTTCCACAGTGACATAATATATATTGCAGATGTGCAACGTTGAGGTTTCAGTTTGATCGACCAAAATTGTCGAAATTACGGGGGTTTGAACTTAGACGAATTTGAGATATTCTGGGATATTTTAACACCACTTTGTCCGCGGCACTTTGGTATGAAGCCTCTGTCTTAGGGTTCTGAAACTTCCTACAGCGACAGAATATATATTGCAGATGTGCAACGTCGATGATTCTGTTTGATCGACCTAACATTGTCGAAATAACGGGGGTCTGAACTTATACAAATTTGAGATATTTTGGGATATAGGTACAACACAGAAAGATTTCGCGTATATTGTGACGCTGTGAGGACTAAGTTGTGTGGACGAATATGTAAGTGCAACGGTGTCGGAAAAACGTTCATACAAATACGTTGTGAGAACGACGTTTTGAGAAATACGTTGTGAGAAAGACGTTGTTAGAGACACGTTGTGAGAAGGACGTTGTAAGAAAGTCGTTGTGAGAAATATATTTATTTTGACATGCTTCTTTTAATCGACAAATATTCGTGATAAAGAATGTTCTGCATAGGCTGGGGGCTTTGCATCTCTGATGCCTATGTTTGAATTTTAAGACGATTACGTAACAACCACGTTGACGTTATTTCCAAGTTTTTTTCGGTATATCAAGGTTAGTCTGATTAACTAATATTCAATTTATTTTTGTTTTCAGTCTGGAGAAGAATAAAGGCATCGGCGTTGATAACATTCACTATATCGGCGATGGACTCTGGCACATGCAGGTCGTTAAATAGCATTCAAGGATCCTTACTTAGGACATGTATAATGTCGATAGTGCTTATTTTTAAAATTATATTAATAGTAACATTGTACTAGAAACGTATAAGTATTTTTTTTTGGGGGAGGGGGTATAAGTATTTCTGTTTTAACATTTATTTGTAGTTCAAACAAGCAATGCTGTTTGAATTTTCACAAGCAATTCACTATTTATCTATTTTTGTTTAGAATCGGGTGATATTTTGTAATACATGTATAAAGATTCGCCAAAATAATAAAATGGCGAATAAGGAATCGATAGAAATAGGGAGCTTGTTACCAATGTTGGGATATTTAAGTGCATTTAGTGCATGTTCACATCTATGTAGATTACTACTTAGTCTTAAAAGTCTCACTATAATTATAACGTTTAATTCTTTATTTATAATTGTTCATTAGATCATTTTTTGCTCATAATAGAACAGAGTATAGCAGTTAATGCTATTATTGGACTATAAAATAAAATGTTATCATGTTCTGTAAAACGGATTCTGAATATTTTCAATTGAAATTATAAAACAATTTTAATTTATAAATTGTTAATGAAATATGTAGTACTTCTCAAATTTGTTTATGGTAAAAATAAATAAATAACAATTCGCATTAAATTGTTTTATTCATACGTTATAATATGGATTATTGTATAAAATACACAATGTAGAACAAGTTTGGGTTTATGTCTAATTCTGAAATAGACAAAAGAGAAAATTGAATAGGAAATATTGTTTAATCATGGAAAATTATATTAAAATGTATGTTTCTCATGAACACCAAAACCACATACACGGTCAAGGATTTCCAAACACATTTAAATACACATTATTCTCGTTTGTTGAAACCATTTTCCAATATAAGATTAGAAGAGAAATACCCAGATACAGATAGATTATTTCTTCATTATAAATTATATTGATTCTTTTATTTGAATTTTATAATTTCATTAAGAAATAATGTTTTGAAACTATATATTCAAAATGAGGTATCCTCTATTTTTACTCTGCATGATGTACACGATGTAACACTTTAATCAATACAATTATCAATTATGCACATAGAATAATGTGCATTAGACATGAGAGCTCTAGCTCGAGTCCTTCATAGAAAAGTCCCATACAAACACTATCTGCTATAAGAAGGGACAGGCGGACGGATAGGTCGACAGACGGACACGCTGAAGCCTATATCCCTTTCTTTCACAGTGGAAAATACGTTGAGGACTAAAATAACTCTAGGGATAACACTCCTATTGTACTAATATCACACGAATGCAACTGTCTCCTCCTGCTCAAGGCTTTCCTCTCCCTTTGTCGACCACAAAGGAACAATTATGTGCCGTTTGGCGCTCAAAAAGAGATGAACTATGTCTCATTTCTTTGCGGAAGTGCCAAAACCGGAAAAGCCCATAATGGCAGCCATTTCGTCCTTGTCCTCATCGTCACCTTCGTCAAGGTCATTGTTGGCCTTCCGTTTTAAGTTCTTTCGCTTTTCCCGTCGATACGCCTTTTGCTTCTCTTCCTGTAAAATGATGGGAATGATTAATAGAATGTAGATATATTTTGTATAATGGTATTTAAATTAAATCTTATTGAATCCCCTATTGTTATCTTCTCGTTCAGGTGCGTCTTTTCGCGGAAATGTACTTTTTGTTTCCGTAAAAGATAAAGCACGAGGTCAGTCCACTCTTTAAAATATTGCACAGTCCCGCGGCACAGCCGAGGCACCTGTAAAATGTTTTAAAGAATGGAGTTGACCGAGAACTTTAGCCTAATTAGTTTACTGTCCAAAATATGGATTATGAATACAAAGGGACTTTAAGCTAATGTACCGTATGAATACTGCATATGAAGATTCTGTGTTTGAATTGGAAATTTTACAAAGATGGCTCATGTTCTTTCGATTTTCATGTCACACATAATTAGCATTTCTCTTGCTTTATGATGCACCAAACATTATACGACTAAAACTCAAAATTACTCAAAAGTACACATCACCTCCTCTTTTAACTCTCGCATGCGTTCCTCGAAATCATATTCTTTCTTTTTCTCCTCCTTTTTCCGTTTATTCATTTCAAATCGCTTCTTGACCTGATCTAGACTTGACCTTTCAACCTTCATGGACATTCCCAAATTTCTTTGATCTGAAAATTTATAACTTTGCATATCATTGCTATAACCATGCAGATTAAAGTTCCTTTAAAATAAGGATCCTTTAATATCATCACTTAGATGTTACCATAAACATGAAGGCCTACTTTAAAACAGCTGTTAAAACATATCAACAGTAAGTTATTTTATTTAATTATTTGAACTATCTTTTTAAAAATACATGTGATTTTGTCAAGCTTTTACTGGAAAACGTTCGCTATTCATAGGCATTTCATTGACTATTCGGATTTCCTCAAAATTTAACACATTTTATTTACCATACCATTTTTATTGCGGTATTTTAATGTGCCTATTTAAACATGTGACCATAATAAACATTTATTTTACAAATAAGTCTAATTTTCTTATTATATATAATATATTACTGACGTTTCTTTCCATTGATATGATCTAAGAAGTTGATAGAATCCTTTACAACACAGTCGCACACATTGCAGTAGTACCTACAAAATAAAAATACCTTAATAAGCGGCATCAAAATTTGGGTTATTTCACATTATATCTAAACAAAATTAATGTACTAATATTTTTGTTACTCAAATCATGCCGTCACCAGTTTCATATTCTTATTAATTATTTTGAAATTAAGGTAAGAAAGTCTTAAATTTTTTTGTGAATTCTTTATTTATTGACTCAGCTATATTTGTTTTTGCTGCACATACATATCACGAGTTTGCTACAAGGGATTGTTTTTTTTGTGTTCGGTTAAACGGGGATTTACTGTATTTATTAATTCATTTATTCAACAGCACACAGTTGAGGATGATTGTATTCACTGGGCGAGAAACAAAGTATTACAGATATATCTCAGGAAAAATTATATTCAGTTCTTTCCTTACCCGCCTTGCTGTGATGACGGCGTTGTTTTCGTTATGACACTGGATTTTCCCAATTTGGAATCGAGATCTACCTGCGAAGAAATGTATCAAATATTTGTATATACACGTGTACAGTAAAGTAAACAGCGAAAATAGTATATGGATTCGGCATTAATATAATTTTATATATAACAATCATGTACAATCATTTGACTTGTAATAAAATCAATGGCTAAATTATTGAAAATAGTTCCGTGCTTTAGGTATAGATGTAATTTTTTGTGATAGGTTATTCTACATTTCGAAATCAATTGGTTTGTTACTAGAGTTAATCGAATAGCTAAACATTGTTGATTGTATAAGCATTAAACGTAATCTAACATTCAACCCAAACAAACTTATATTGTTAAACTGCCCTGCAAAACATAATATATGACAACTCAATTCAATTTGTTTTTCCTCAATATACTGAGGAAAATACAAAGGAATAATCATATAAACTATAACAGGCAAGGAAATTATGTTTGGATAGTATACATTTTGTTTTCAATACAATGACCAAATAATTTAATCATGGCTAAACAATATGAGACGGCAGCACTTTATGAAGGACATTCAAGTAACTTAAATACAATTTACCAAATGAAATTTAATTGACTACAAATAAGCATGGGATTCACCAAATTCTATTATCATCTTCGCTTGCAATAAAATGCAGACTTTGTAAAAGGTCTTGTTTTTTTTTATTAAAGGTGGGGCGGGGTTTCACATATTGCGCGAACCTAGATTGCTAATAGTTTACATCTGGTTATTGACACTGACTTCTTCCTGTTAGTTATGAAAGGTTAATAAAGACAACCAATACAGGATAATCAGGGTGTAGCATAAGGGTCGAAACCCTCGGTAATTACGGGGGTAAATCAAGATTACAAAGGCAGAATTGAGGTACCCTCGAAAAACTACCGAGGGAAAAATCTGATCTACCGAGGCAGAATTTAGGTTTCCTCAAAAAATACTTAGGCAAACTTGAATATACCGAGGCAGAATTCAAGTCCCCTCGAAAAATTACCGAGGCAGAATTTTGGCTTATGCTACACCCTGGGATATATGCAAGACTTACCTTGTACTCCCTTGGTTTTAAGAGTTCTCGTTTCACGGGCGCCTCTTTTTTCTTGGAAGTGCCCATTTCAGCCTCCAGCTCCTCCTGAAGACGCTTCTTGGCGAGCTCCTCGTATTCGGTGAGGTCCCATTTTTTGCGATGGTCTTCGATTTTCTGCACACATATATAATTGTTTTCATTCAAAATGGTTTGTCTGATAAAATTAACAGAAAGGTTTATGGATTACCCACTACAGATTGCAGCGTTATACGTCAGATAGCATGTATAAGAAATGCAACAACTAGACCTCAGTGAGGCACGATCCCCCGTGTAGCAAACAACTCTGATGGCCGGTTGCAGATCACGGTGTTAGCCCTAAGCAGCGCTTGAGTCAAGCTTGAGCGCTGTTTTATTTTCTTTCCAGATGCAAGGAACTGGTATTTTATCAATGATTATTGTTGAGCCCATTAATATTAATAGTGTTTTCAAGAAAATATGCATGAACATAGACCAACTGATGAGAAACACGCATTTTCCTGAAATGCCCAACACCGGCTTGGTGCTAACACCGTGATCTGCAACCGGCCATTACTCTTTATCTATTCAATCAAAATGAAAAAACCTCGACCTTGCACATCTGCAATATATTTTGTTTCACTGTGTGAAAATTTCAGAAGTTTTGAACAAGGGCTTCATACACAAGGAAGTATTTGTGAAACACGAGCAGGCCCCAACCGCCCCCAAACTCGAAGGGGAAAGGTTTTTGTAGATTTTTAATATATTTTCTATGAAAACAGCTATTTTTGACCAATTTGACAACTTCCGTTCGGGTGTTTTATACTGAAATGGTCAAAAGGCACATCTACGGACCAAGACCTTTCATTTGAGCCTATAACCAAGTCTCTGTGACCTTCCGTTCAAAAGTTCCAGCCCGTACAAGCTCAAGTCTTGAAAACCCGCTATTTTGGGCTAATTTTGCCAATTTCACAACTTCCGGTCGGGTGTTTTTGACCGAAATGGTTGAAAGGCACATTTACGGACCAAGACCTTTCATTTGAGCCTCTAACTAAGTCTCTATGACCTTCCGTTCAAAAGTTCTAGCCCGTACAAGCTCAAGTCTTGAAAACCCGCTAATTTTAGCTATTTTGGCCAATTTGACCACTTCCGGTCGGGTGTTTTTGACTGAAATGGTCAAAAGGCACATCTACGGACCAATACATTTCATTTGAGCCTATAACCAAGTCTCTATGACCTTCCGTTCAAAAGTTCTAGCCCGTACAACCTCAAGTCTTGAAAAACCGCTAATTTTGGCTATTTTGGCCAATTTGACCACTTTCGGTCGGGTGTTTTTGACCGAAATGGTCAAACGGCACATCTACGGACCAAGACCTTTCATTTGAGCCTCTAACTAAGTCTCTATGACCTTCCGTTCAAAAGTTCTAGCCCGTACAAGTTCAAGTCTTGAAAACCCGCTAATTTTGGCTATTTTGGCCAATTTGACCACTTCCGGTCGGGTGTTTTTGACTGAAATGGTCAAAAGGCACATCTACGGACCAAGACATTTCATTTGAGCCTATAACCAAGTCTCTATGACCTTCCGTGCAAAAGTTCTAGCCCGTACAAGCTCAAGTCTTGAAAAACCGCTAATTTTGGCTATTTTGGCCAATTTAACCACTTTCGGTCGGGTGTTTTTGACCGAAATGGTCAAACGGCACATCTACGGACCAAGACCTTTCATTTGAGCCTATAACCATGTCTCTATGACCTTCCGTTCAAAAGTTCTAGCCCGTACAAGAAAGCGATGACAGACGGACGGACAGACAGACGGGCGGACACTCCAACTCTATAGGCCCCCAACTTTTGGGTTGGGGCCTAAAAAGTGCCGTGGACAAAGTGTTAAACAAATATCCCAAAATATCCCAAATTCATCTGAGTTCAGACCCCCGTCATTTCGACATTTTTTGATCGATCGAAACCTCAACGTTGCACATCTTCAATATGTCTTCTTACCCTGTGTGCAATAAAAATGAAATCCAATGAATAGTGGCAGAGATACAGCCTGGATTAGAGAGGTACCCTAAAGCGGACAGACGGACAAGCTGAAACATATATCCCTCCGTTACATGCGGGATAATCCGTTATGAATATTTATTACATACCTGTATAAAGAACATATAAGAAAAAAACCTAGAGTGTGATAATTCATATCGTCTTCACTATACCCTCGTTTTCGACTTATCGCCCACTTTACGTCAAATTGCGTCAACTTTACGTTTTGAGTAGTTAGTAAAAGAAACGATTTTTAGCGTATTTTATCAAAGAAAGGCACCATATGGATTTAAGCAGTTATGTTTGAGCATCTGCGACGCCGATCTCTATTTGCAAATTTAAAAATCGATAAATCGATTGTTATAACTATGTTAATAAGTAATGCAAGTTGTAGGGGTGTTCATAACTACCCCTTTTTGGGTGACCATTTCAGATTTCGCTCGCACTCCCCTAATTTGGAAGAACTATGCATTTGAAGATATCTGGTGCAATTTTTTCTCCCAAATATTAAAATTCCATCTGAGAAATGACTTTTGAACTTTTCGCCATCTCCATTAAATTGATCTTGTATATAAAGAAAATTATGGATTTCTTAGTGCATTTATTCATGCAAATTTGATCGCAGTACCCTCATTTTTTGACAAATGCATCCATATATGCCACTCATTATTGGCTCTACTCAGTATAGCGATCAAATTATAAATTGCACCATGGTGGACTTTGTCATTTCCACAAATTATTCGTATTTATTTGGAAATTCCGTTGATTTTAAAGTCCTTAACTAACATCAGTTTTGATCATATAGCACTCATTTTTCGACTAAAACCTCTTGGAAGACCCGTTATCAACTCCTGTGGGCGATATAACAACCATATGGACAGTGGCGCCATGGCGGACTTCGCCGTATACACGAAATTTGGTCCTGCAAGGAAGTTTAAATATCCGATTTTCAATAATCATTTTGATCAATGGAAAGACGCTAGCTTGCTTTAAAACCATCTGTTTTTAATGAAATATGAACAAATATAAATAGGTTGGCTACACAATCTTAATGGTGACTTGAAATATTCAAATTGAAACAGAAAATATACCGCTCGTTCATCTTAAATAGGACCAAATAGGTTAAAGTGGCAGGTCCGCCATTGCGACATTAAGAATTAAATGGTTATTTCTAGTTTATTTATTAACGAGGAACCTATAAGGAAGCCTTTGTGAAGAAATTGTAGCAATATTGCCAAAATTGTTGGAGAAGACACACATAGAAATCAATGGTTTTTCATTATATATAAGACCATTGTTTGTCAAATAGCGAAATATTCAAATGCCATTTCGCAGACGGATTTTCAATATTTTTCAAAACAAATTGCAGTACACGTCTTCAAATACATATTTCCTTCATATAAGAGGGGTGCGAGCGAATTTTGAAAACATGACTTTTTTATGAACACCCCTACAAGTTGCATGAGCACACTGTGGCCCAATGGTGTAGGCTTCAGCTTGCGGTGCCAGAGGTCCCGCGTTCGAGCCTCGTGTGGGCTTGATTTTTTTTCCATTTACAATTTTTGTATGAAATATCAAATAAATAATGATTTATTTATAATTTACATTAATAATTGCTATTGCCTGTGAGTACAATTGACTGATTATCAAGTTTAAAACAATGTCTACTGTTCCGCCTTGACAGCTTGACAACCACACAAAAAATGTCGCAAAAACACTTACTTATTCATCAAAAGTAAAAACTTTGTTAATAAATCTTGTAGTTGTTATCAAAATATATCATCAGTTGTCATTTAAAGGCTGTTTGATGACAGAAACATTTTTTTATCATTACACATTTACTTGGTTTCATACACAATATAGAATAATCTTGTCATGTTTCAAATTTTAGATGTTTTTGTCCAAAAATAAATGAGTTATTAATGATCAAAAAATGTAAACAAACGTTGTTAAGTGCTAATGACGCAAAAAAAAATGTGCTTGTCCAACGCTCTAACCGACTGAGCTAACGTGGCCAGCTGCTTAAAAGCGAAATTTATGTATTTAAATAAATTATTCTTTATTGAAGGTATGTAATAAAGCGAACACGCCACTCGATTATATATTGAAGGGAATTATAACACTCTGTCAGCCAAATCTGAACTCACCCTTCGGGTTCGGTCAGATTTGGCCGACAGAGTATTATAATTCCCTTTAATATATAATCTCGTGACGTATTCCCATTATATAGCATGGCTAGTTTTTTTTTTTTATACCGAGGAACAGTAATGTAATTTCCGTTATCAACTGACTGTTACTGACATCGTCCATCTGCAGTGATATATTTTGACGTAACGGCTATAGTTTATCTAAAAAAAAGCTCGCGATATATTTCATAGCGGCTCGAGAGTGTTAAATATCCTATATAATTCAAAATAA
>LQRL01162003.1:0-18663 GCA_001703475.1 Hydroides elegans
TTCTATGTTGATTGAAGACCTGCAGACAGATACGTTGCCTGTGTGTACCACCTCAACTTTCAATATCCGAGACCACGAGGCCTACCGCCAAAGCAATGGTGTACCTGAATCTGAGAGGACACCGGCCTACCTCTGGCGACAACACACCGTTGAGCGTCAGAACGGCTAGACTGGCGGAGAAACGTCACGGAGAGAGAGATGATCCGGAGAAGATTACGCCATTAAGTCAAGTCAGGTTATACATTTTTGCCCCTCGTAAAGAATTTATTACTGCATAACTACATTTATTCCCAGAGTAGAGTGACATATGGGGTTATATAATGTTTAACACGGATTTTAGCCAGACCCTTTTAATGTTGATTTTAAGCAAGTCTCCATCCCATGTTTTAAAAAGGTAAAATGCGTTGAAACTGGTGATAAAGTATATAATCCAAAGTATATACTCACAACTTTATTTCTAATCTTTTAAAGTATAATTTCGCAACATTGATCACTTTTAATCAATTAATAAACAGTTTTACTCGAACGTATGTTCCATTGTTCTTATACATGTGCGTGCTTACGTCATATTATTTCTACGCAAAACATTGCGTCACAATAAGACTTTTGACACGGGAAGGCAACAAAACTGTTTTACTCGAGCTTCGCTCTCATGAAACTATTTGTTCGCTTTCCCTCGGAGAATTGACAGATTTCACTCGCCACTCATGAGATATTGTCATTGTATTTTGCATCATAATACTAAAGAAACCGAATTATCAACCATTATGTAAACATAATTATTTGAATTTGTATCATTTAAGTTGTATAAGTTAAAATATTCAAATAAAATAAAGTAATACAATTCGAAAAAGAATCATGCACGCTTCATGTGTCATGTTTTTGTAATATGAAATAATCACAATTACATTCGCAGTAACTGTTGCCTAAAACAGCGAGTATTGCCATGTTCATATGTCTTGTCACATTGATTACGCAAACATTATTGATGGACTTTACCAAGTGTCCGATATTTACTTATTTTAGAATATATATTACGCAAGGAGATAATACGGTCGTGTTGCAAAAGAGATAAACCATGTTTAGGGACAAGTAAATATTTCCAATAATCAAGATTTAGTTTTTATTTTAATTGCGCACTAAATATAATTGTTATTTCAAATGTTTTTAACATTACTTTGACTAGTTTTGTACATGAATATTTAAAATTGTCTTTATCGGCACGGGTCAAAGCGCAGCGTTCACTTCGCCGTTATAAAATTCGCATGTTTTCGGGGACCAATCCTATTAGTGGCAAAATTTACTTCCGGTTGAGCATGGGTAAATGGTGTTGATGTAGTTTTTATACTTTCATTTTCACGCTTAAAATTTGAACAAATATAAGTAAGATGTGGAGATATTAACATCATCATCTAATTACTTTTACTCAAATGGGTTGTTTAGCCAATTTTTCAAGTCATAAAGTAATTTTTAACTAGTTTGCGTAAATATAAATTTGATACAGTATTAGATTATATGAAATGGGCGATAAAAGATAAGCTCGACTTCGAAATCTTAATAGCTGTCATGTGGGTATCTCAAATTTATCAGAACATTAGTTATAGTCACCAAACTACCAATAACGAAACCATGAAAATTGCATTATGAGTGCTAAAATCGTATTTTAAGAAATATATTTTGCTTGGTAACAACAATCGACGTTATTTGACATTGCGCAAAATTATTGTTGCGTCATACATGAATCAAGTGACAATAAGCTTCTTAAATAGCGGGTGGAAACACAAGTGCTGAAACAATACAGTAAAATCAATAGTAAAATTGAGACTGAACATTTAAATGTTAGAGTAGAAGAATTGTAAAAGTGTAAACCCATTTGTTAAATTATCATCCATGCACTTAAATGCAATAATATCTCGAGCAATACCTTTATCATTTTTAGTTTATGAAGGCTTTCTAATTTCAATGTTTTGCATCAAATCGCATAATTATTGCTCATTTGTTTGGTTCCATATGCACACAAATATATAAACATGTTCATTGCATTTTTACTCTATTACATAGGCAATTGATTCAATTGAATGACAGATGATACTTGAATGATAGCTGATAGCTCTATATACCGTGTATTAAATAGGTGGACTTTTAGGCATTAATTTAGAGTTTTTATTTGTATGAATGTGCCTTTAATTTTAAATGATACAAGCATGATTTCTTAAGGTTTCCGCTATCTAGGTTTTGCTGTAAATTTTTAGTTTGTGCAATGGTGTGTTTGTTAAGAATAAATTGAAATGAATTTATATAAATCCCGGGCAAGCATTATCATGGAATTTCAGTTATTTAACATAACATAATAAAAACAACGAATCAACGATAATGGAATAACACTCCACATGATTTCTATATATTTCCATATGTTTAGATATGGTAAAATCCCTCTATTGGAGACTTCAGATTACAGTGTTTTATTGAATGGGCTAAAGCATGCATTATTAACCGATAAATGGCTTTATCTAATGATATGTTATAATGACGCTTACAGTGATCCTACCACAAGGAATGGGCAAAATCATGCATAATTTACCAATAAATGGCTTTATCTAATGATATATAATAATAATAAAGCTTACAGTGATCATACCACAAAGAATCGCTCTAAATTGCTGTAGTAATCATATAAGTCGATGTGTTGATATAGGTTATATTTGGTGACAATCCTGCAAATAGATTAAATGCAACACATTTTAACTCTAGAAGGATCGCATTTATTCCGAATGTAATATTTGGTTATGCTGAACTAGTATACTCACAAAGATAAACCATGGCAACCAATAATGAAACTTTGACAAGTATTCGGGATAGATTAAAAGGCAATGTAAGGGTTTGGAAATTCACTGCCTTGAAAAAATCCAACGTTCGTTTAAAGCATAACTGTCCACTAACCGATGAGAAAATGAGAATTGTTAAAACTTTTTTGGACGAAGAGTACACTAAAATGCCGAAGACTCATTTTCAAAGCAACATGTTCAGGGTAATGTAAAATCTTTTTTTGGGCACTGAAATTTTCATGAGCTGACTTCATACTGAAAAAGTTGCAGTTTAAATCTATGTGACTAAATGTTATTAAATGATTCATTTTTATAAGTTGATAATTGTGTCAATGTATTTAACAATTTTAATATGTTAGTAGCTTAATCCAATTAGTAAATTTAATTTGCAAACTTGCAATAGCATACCGCACATGCAATTAAGCCTCAATGAAATATATTATATCGTTATATGCAATATTGTGTATAAACAGGGATTGCATTTATATTTATAAGAAGGTTCATAAAACATAATTATATCCCAGTTGTCGATCCAAGCAATTTATATCTAAACCCTTAGGACAGCTCAACATGCACAAACGTAACAACGTAAACGTTATTTTGACCTCATACCAACGGTTATAACACCATGATAATCATCATAAAATTTAATTAATTTATCTCTTAGCAAATTATCCAAATGTAATCTATAGTTCCGAAATAAAAATTATTTGTAACTAGTTTAAATGAAATAAAATAAGTTATTGATAATCTAAATAGCGTTTCTTTGTTATTCCGTTAATTCATTGTATATGTATATGCTGTTTTACATAATGGAACACATTTATCAATTAGTCGATAACAAGTTTTTTTTCTTGTTATCTTATTTATTTTTTTTATATCAATAATAAATCAAACAAATTTTAATAGAAAATTAAAAATTGGTATTACATATTTTGTAGTCTATTGATAATGCACCAAGATGGGACAGACTTATTGAGAAGATTGAGAAAAACGAACAACTGTGCCATGCCATATGGGATTTCCTGATGATCAAACAGTTCGAGTTGCGTGTGGGCAGGCAAGATGACGCGGGTGCAATGCATGTCAAAGATCAGCTGTTAAAATTCGCAATCGACAAGGGTTTTCAGGATATCACAGCGCTATGCAATGGAAAAAGATCGGGCTTTAGAGAACCTATAAGACAGGATGGCGACAAACGGACTTTAGCAAAAGCTATGATACAGGTATGTATATAATCTACAAATACCTGTATCAAAATATTGATTTTGATTTCCATATGCCGCCTTTATTTTATCAAACCCGGTCATTAAAGTATTTGATTGACATAAATTACGATTGGTTGTGTATATTTTAATAACTATAAATTATCTAAATATAATATCCATTCACTATATAAGCGATATACGTTTTTTGTAAAAAAAATATTGGCTGAGTATTGTCTAGTGTATATTCAGAAACTGCTTAATTATCCAAAATAATGTGCTTGAAGGCACATTCGCATATATTCTTTATTATCTTAAATCCAAACTCCATAAAATTTTATTTCTAGATCAGGCAGTTCCTCCTATTCACTATTAAGGTTTATGTATTGTACCCTTACAATCTCTGATTTGTAACTGACGAACACTGAAACTGTTATTTAAACTATTTCATGTATCTTCTAGAACATTCCATGATTTTTTTTGAATAACAAAAACATTCTGTAACATTCTAAGCATTCGTAACCTTCATGATTCTTTAATATTCTATAAAGTTCCATGATATTCAAAAACATATTCTAAAACATGTTATAATATTGAAGTACATAAATAGATTTAGGAAAGCATGCAAAATCATTTAGATTAAACTATCCTGATTCACAAAGCACATAATAGCAATGAACTCGGCTATGTGAAAAGCACAAAGACAGCAGTCCAATTCTTACAACAATATTTCTCATGTTTTCACACAAATGATCTGTACCAGAATAACGTTTGCACGTTTATTTTAAGTTCTATGTCACACTCAAATATTCTGCAAGGAAGTTGTCCGATTGTTTTATTGCTTTAATACACTCCTCTATTACTCTATTGACGCATCAGATTATTGTAATTCTAAATGTGTTTATCGAAATGTTACCATCTCTCAGGAGTTCTGAACCCCGTCAAAGGTCATCTAATAGGATGTGCCATATTTTGCTAGTAACGAAATACTTGTCCTGTGTAGCTTGGCAATCAGATTCTCTTGATTTGCAATCAGTTTGGCATGAGCTTTGTTATACTGCTCAATCTTTAAAAGTATATACAAAATTTGTAAGCATTGTATTCCTTACTGGTCCATTATATTGATGAATATTTTGGAGGAGTAGACGATTCGATCACTCTATACTACAGCATGTTTTCTATCTTTTTCTTGTGGACCTATTTAGTGGAGTTTGGAATAAGGTTCTACTTTATCTCCACATGTTCCTTCGTAGATAGTTCAATGAACTCTAAGTTATGTTGTTCACGGTACATCTTATATATACCTGTTTTTATTCAGTAGATATTTTACATTTCCTTTTCTTTCATAATTTGGTGTTTCGACAATCCCCACATCCTTGATATTTTCTTTGGTCTCTAGTGTTGGAAGATTGTAAGGATAATTTTCCATCACGTTTCCGTCGCCAATGGATCCATTTTCTAAGATTTCTATCATCGCCACCGCCTTTGTGTCAATTAAGTCATGTTCGAAATATCAGCGGAGCAGATTGGCTCGGAAAATTTATATTTTCCATACGTGGGACTACAATACCTTATAATTACTTCTCTAAAATGGGTTTACTCTCATTTATGTTACAGGTCTAGTTTGGCTTACACCGTCTACCATATATTCCATATATCTACTCTAAATGATCTAATGGTTCCAGGAAATGTTTCGTTCAAATTATAAAGCGCAATATATGCTGTGGAATGATAAAGACTTCATAATAAACTAAACCTCTGATGTAGATAGCATTTCACGACCAAAACTAAACAACTATCAATAAGCTTATAACGGAACATGGGATTTCGATGCGGTCGGAACGATGTTCGAAACAATTAAGGCAGATACAATATATATTGATATCTAATCAATCATCTCTTAAAATCTAATAAACACCAGGCCTATGACCTTAAGTGACTTAAGGTGGACAGGTGGGAATTCCAACAACGAGGTGAATAATTAAAAAATATGGTTCCACATATAACAATTTATTTTAATACATTTGAAGATATTTTTTTGACATTTTACAAGTTTTTAATTACCCACCAAATTTAAATTTCCCAATGTTTTATTTATTCCGTAACTGGAAAAATATGTCGCCAAAATAAGCATTACCGTTTACATGTTAAAATTTGCCCAGGACTGCGTAGCGAAAAAAAACGTTTTACTACACACACCCCATTAAGATTTTACATTGAGAAAAATCTAATGAAACACTTGCACTTTTTAACGTGTTCTCAGCTTGTGCTAATGATGTTCAACCCTGAAAACAGGAATCAAGTAATTAACCTTGTCGAAATACCGAAAATTTGAACAATATATGATAATGACTACTAAAAATTCATGTTCATTTGATATTCGAGAGTTCTCAATAAGAGTTTCCAAAAGACAAGCAAACTTAAGAGGAATTTTGCAAAAAGAACAATCTAACCAAACTTAAAACACAAGATCAGAACATATTAATAGGAAATGACTCCTGAAACTAGCTAGCTAGGTAAGCAGTTTTGCTAGAGAATGATTTAAAAAATGCCGCCTTATATTTTACCATGAAAAGAAATAAAATATGAAAATGGAAATATAAAAAAAATATATAAATAACAAAGCAAAATATAACCATTATTTTATATGGACCATTTTCTGAATTTAAACTGAGGGGAACTATGACGACTTTGTATTTTTGCACCGTATGGGCGGGTGTGCATTCTTATAAATGCAGTTTACAAAATGTATTTCAACATTGTTCATAATAATAGTTTTTTCTGACTTTGCATATGTTGTCATTTAGACTCCAGCGCTCAGCAATAACCATATCGATCGTAACACATATTTGTCGAAATCACATTTTTGTCCATTTACACATACATGATTTTGTTCATATTCATGTAAGACAAACACTCTTTTTTGCATTGAACTTCACTTTCTGATCAGCGAAGCACGACATTTACTGCATATAGCATCTATAATACAGCGATCACATTAAACTATAATAAAAATATTGCTCTTGTGTCTTAATCGGTAAAACAAGTTGCATTTAATTTCTAAAACACGAACATTTTTTAAATATTTTATCTGCATATATTCTCATCGCAAATTCTTTTTTGAAGTCCTTTTCACTAAAACGTTATTATGCACTCTAAATTTGTAAAAATGCGATCAAATGAACTATAGCTAACTAAACGCTATCAATATATATTTCACACCGTTTCTAATGATATTAAAACTATTAAAACTTTTTAAAATAAAACAAATAGAAATAGAGCCAAAAGTGTTCGCTGTTATATATATATAGACAGTTTTTAATATACATGTACGAACAAAGTATGGAATCGCTTTTTTTCGAAAAAAAAAGTGTTTGAATATGATTTAACAGCAACATAAAAACAACTGTTTTTTATTGTGAAATTGATAGAATTATATCACAATGTACCGATTATTATTTGTTGAGTGAAAAGAACAAAGAAACTGTGACCAACGATCTACATATAGTTCTTAGGCCTTGCATCCTGCAAATCCGTCGGGGGTAGCCTGGTACCTGAGATGTGCAACGTTTTCATTGTTCTGGTGGCGTACTAGTGATGAATTCGAGTTTTTTCCTTTTGCAAAGGCACTAAGACTGACGAACTATGTGTCTCCTATAATTTATTGGATCGTTACGAGGCCTTCTAAACATCCGATACACGCGTCTATTTCCTCCGTCACTTCTTAAACGTCGGTATGCATGGTCGTTACCCGCGCGGAGTATCCTGTCGCATTGAGACGTCAAGAAGGGCATTCGCCAAAGATCGTAGCTGGGACACTTCTAGTTAATCTAGACGTTGCAAGAAATTCAAGTCTGGCCATCCATTTGTTAACGCTCAAGCTCTTTTTTTTCGTTGTTTGTGCCTCACTGTTCCTCGCTTTCCTTACGTTTCGCTTCCCGGGCATTTGTCTGGTCGTCTCGTTTGCGTACCCTCTCATATCAATCAGGAAAAATCATGTTCTTTCTTAGCGACGAACGCCTCATATCCGATTTCCCATTGAATCATATTCTTTGACCACACATGTGCTCATATCTTTTATTATGGCACCTTAATTGTACCCTTATTATCTCCAAAGGTACAATACAAGCAATGAAACTGAATCCTTATTTATACTTATTTATAAACTTAAACAATAAATTTATGGAATAAAATCTGTAACATTCTTATTGATCGAGACACACAGAAATCATAATCAAGAACTGTCGAGTTCGACAAAATACATACTGAACGTAACTAAACGTTGATATACTATGTATTAACTTATCAAGAACAATGCATAACATTTAAATTCTTCAATTTATTTGACATTTATAGTTGACAACATCAGCTCGATATCTAGTCATACTTTCATTTATATTATAATTGCATCTATATGATATTGTTTAATTACTTATGTTTGAATAGCAAAATGTATCGTTATATTTCTCATAGGAAAAGCGAACATGCGAAGTTACACGTCTTCTTCAAAATACGCCAAGATCAACCAGAAATATAACTGCACAAGGAAGCGATCGAAGCAGCCAAGCGTCATTGAATTTTCATGATTTAGAACAAATAACCACCAATACACCTACCGTCATACCGGTCCCTGAGATTGGAACAAAGGAAGCTTCAAAACATACTGACACATCTACCGTCATACCGGTCCCTGAGATTGGAACAAAGGAAGCCTCAACACATACTGACAACGAGTATGCAAAACCTGAGACGAAGGAGCAAGAAACTTATTGCGACAGACGTACTCATGATTATGACGTGACCGAATACAATCTAGGCATGGCAAGTCGTATCGAGAGATATGAGGAAATCTCGAAATATATTCGATTCCAAATGCAGGATATATATAAATATTTGTATCAATTAAATGCTGGGGAACAGGATACAGGTCTAACCGAAACAACAAACAAAGAAATTCTGATACGAGATACAAAGGTAAAACTAGAAGACATCACGGAGAAACTTGACAGTATGGAACAGCAAATGGCCGGAGAACAGAATAACACGGTTTTGAAATACCTGCAAAATGAAATAAAAGAATTGAAATCGCATTTGATTGAAGTCAAAGAAGCAAAAGTCAAAGTTGAAGAGGAATTAGATGACGAAAAGCTCAAGCGAGCGGAAGCTGTTAAAAATTGGGAATTGGAAGCAAAAACTGCACAAACAGACAGGAAAGAATACCAGAAAAACATGGATGCCATGTACAAGAAAATGGAGGCAATGATGGGAAAAAATGAAAAAAAAAAATGGAAGAGGTCAGTAGCAAAGTCGATAATGGTCTCAACACCGTTGGTCAAAAAATCAAAAATCTAAGTGATGATGTGAATGTTAACATCTCTGAGGTCACCAATCTCCGAGATGATCTGAATATGAACACTGCGAGAATACAAGAACTCTATGATTCGGCACGTCCGCATTATGCCATTCCCACGGAGGACACAAAAGATCCTGAAAACAAAGACGAAGACTAAAGCCTCTCAGAGCATCTCAGATATGAATTTTATAATATTGTTGCAAAACACAAAAAAATATATATAACATAAATGGTATGATAAGATACACCTTATAAAGGATATACCATATAATTTTCAAAAGTACTTTAACACGCAGTTGACTCACATTAAAATAGTGTGATTATGCTCAAACGCACGGAGGACACAAAAGATCCAGAAAACACTAGAACATGTCAGAGCATTTTTAGATATGTATTTGATATTATTGTTGCAAACACTGATTATTCATAAATAATATAATAAGCTACACATTATAAAAGATATACGATTTAATTGACAAAAGTACATTTATGCACAGGAGACTGACATTAACCGGGTGATCATGCACAAACGCAATGTTTATTTCAAATAAATAAAACAGTAGATATACTTAAAACAACTATCGGATGATTATGTTAACAAAACGCGATGATATATATCTTGTGCGCTGGGGATATTTATTAATCATGAATAAACATATGTACATGCACGCTTTATTAATTGTTATTTAGATGTAAATATATCATATTGAAATCGTGATTAAAAATATTGTGATGTGTGCATAATATAATTTCTTAGTTGCATACAGATAACCAAACAAGCAATGGAATAATTGATTTATCTTATAACCTGGACTATAACCTGTACATTTTGATATGACAGTGAATAAACTATAATATATTTTGCCGTGATTGATTGACAATGTGAATAAAATAAACACATGATTTAATTTTGTTTTTAAATTGTCTTGGAACAATATGATTAATATGATACGACTTTGTGAAACGGACTAAAAATATAAAGCTTCCACGACGTTCAACACACGATGTCGTTTCACAAAAATGCAATCAGTGCAATGGTGTCGAAATTGTAACCAAAGTTGAGCAAACATTTTAAAGTCATGACTTGTTCTATGTGAAATAAAAATGGAGTGTTATTAGATATCCATAACGTTTAAAAAATAACGCTAGGTGTTTTGGTCTATAACTTTTTAATGAGTAGGTTTTTTAAATGATACTTTCACATAATGAACTTCAATTATTCCTTATTTCGAAAATGTTATTTTCCTGATATTAACTATCTTATTCACAACGCATTATAACGATGTTCGATGAAGGGTGACAACTACAAATTCATATCAGGCTTCCATTACATGAAATAAGCCATTTTGAAATCGCAAGTTGGTTGCAATTTTCAATGTTTTCATTGTTTTTTTTTCATAAAATAATCGAATCGATCCTTGCAATTCCAAACAAAAATACAACTATCATATATGAGTCTTAGTCTGTATGTTTGGTATAGCCGTTGGTGATTTAAGATTGAACAAAGGTAAGGTTTATAAATTGATTTAGGTAAATTGGTCGACTTTCTAGTTGAATCACATATCACGCTTATCTGACCTTACCGTATATTCAGAGAGGAATTCAGATAGGATTTCTATGCACAATTCATATGCAAATAAAAAATGAGTTTGGGCGTTGTGGTCCTCAGTTAAGGATTAACTATCTCGAAAAAAACTATAGGGGTCTGTTGTAAACAGCCGTGTAGCCGCGAAAGGCGATAGAAGAAGGAACAAACGTCCATGGTTGGCAACGTTATCTGAAACGGATAAAGTCAAATTCAAGGTATCATCGAGTTACTATAAATCTGTTTCGATAGCAAACAACTGCCTTTATGGCCCGATTTTGACAACCATCGTCAATCAATCCATCCAGTACCGTTCCATAGACATTTAAAGAAGCCGTTGTCCCACAAATCATCACCGAGAGCAATCTAGAACCAATACTCTCTAACTTAAGACCAAAGATGAGCCTCCTGTTTGTATCTGAAATTATCGAAAAAGGGGTATGTGATCAGATAGACGCTCTTACAAACTCACATTGTCTCGACCAACTACTGCAGTCTATCTTTAAAAAATGTCATTCAACTGAGACTGCGCTTGCCAAGGTTCAAAACGACATCCTATGCAGTGATTAGCAAAAGGCTATACTCATGGCTCTTTTAGACCTCAGTGGTGCCTTCGAAACGTGCAACCATCAGATTCTCCTATCGTGTCTTAGGACACAGTTTCACATATCCGGAAATCACCTTGCATGGTTTTGCTCATACCGTTAAAATCAATGACTCTTTTTCACATCCTGTCAAGCTTGATACGTGCTTCCTTAAACGGTCGGAATGGGGCCCTCAGGGATACTCAAATTACGAAGGTCCGCTTGGGGCCTCTTAAGCCATATTCATATTCTGTACCATCTTTCTGCGGGCATCCAGGTTCTAAAACCCATGCACGCTAACAATTTGAATTATCAATCGCAGGCATTCTTGTCCCTGAAAAACCCAAAACAATGAAAATGAATTAATCTAAAACTAATTTAAATAATTTTGGAACACAGAAACAAATGCCAATGGTCAAGCACACCTCAATAAATGTCGGTTGTGTGAATAGCAAGGCCAAGACGTGTGATCGTGTGATCGATGTTCAAGACTGAACTAAAGACATGTTAATAATGTTCTAAAGGTGTGCTAATTTAAGCTCAGATATCTCATAATAATTCGAAAATATCTGACTCATGTGGCGGCCGAGATATCAATCCATGCGAGTGTGATATCAGGACTGGACTATGCAAATATCCTTCTGTTTGGGATCGCTGAAACCCAATTAAAACGTCTTCAGCGCCTACAAAATTATGCGGGCCGAGTAATAGCCGGAAACTCACGTGAGACCGACAGTAAGGAAGTGTTCGAAATCTTCATTGGTTTCCTATAAGAGCCCGAATCCGGTATCAAATACTTATACAAACTTAAAAGGGACTCAACAACCTTGCACCTCAATACATAATCAATCCTGCTGTCGACAAGTCATGTACCAGGAATACTAAACAAGAAGAAAAACCATATATGAACTTCTTATCAGATATCTTTTTGCTTAAAGATGGAAAAGCTCTTAATATCAGCAAATCAAAGAGTAACGACTTTTACAGCTGTTTCATTATGCTCAAAGTAGATCCTTCCACCTGTATTAATCGATGGCTAGACCTCTTTGGAGTTTCAAATGATATTATCCTTAACAGCATGAACCTCTACCAAAATCTACCAGAGATTCACGGCTATTAGCTTTCCAATTCAAAATTGTATATAATATTGTTAACTGCGCTACAAATCTTAAAAAAATGGGGAATCCGTGAATCAAACCTATGTACTTACTGTAAAAAGAATGATTTAAATGTCGAAGATACACTAGTTCATGCTTTGTTTGAATGCCAGACAACAAAGATGCGGTTGAAAACTGTACATTCTGCGTTAAACTGTAAGACTTTTCAAGGATTAAGTAGAGACGAGTTTTTATTTGGAATTAATGATAAGGCAGTTAATATGTTGTGTGTTATTGTTAAGAATTCATAATCAAGAACAGTGGTCGATTATGAATATACTACCTATACCTAAAACCGGTGATTTCTCAAAAGGCATCAACTACAGAGGTATAAGCCTAAGTTTGTTGGTAGCTAAGACATACAACAGAATGATTCTCAATCGTATTCGACCAGTAATTGAACCTCATCTAAGAATAAACCAAAATGGGTTTAGACAGGGGAGAACAACAACAAGCCAAATGTTAGCCCTTCGACGATTAATTGAAGGAATCAAAGATAAGAATCTCTCAGCCATAATCATCTTCATCGATTTCAAAAAGGCCTTCGATAGTATGCATCGTGGTAAACTGATCAAGATTCTACGAGCATATGGTACACCAGAAAAACTAGTGAGAGCAATAGAAGCTATGTACACAGACACAAAAGCAAAGGTGCTATCTCCAGATGGTGAAACCGAATTGTTTGACATCCTTGCTGGAGTACTGCAGGGTGACACTCTCGCTCCATACCTCTTTATTAAAGCACTGGACTATGCACTTGGAAAAGCAATGAACGGAAGAGAAGAAGAATTAGGGTTCCAGATACAACGTCGACAAAGCCGAAGAATAAGACCTGTATGTATAACCGACCTTGATTTCGCTGATGATATCGCGTTGAACAAGTCAAACAGGCACAAACATTGCTCGATAGAGAAGAAACTGCGGCAGCAACAATAGGCCTGATGGCCAATCCAAAGAAAATCAAAGTAATGACCTTCAACTGTCCTACCAAAATAGATATAAAAACCAGTGACGGCTCCATACTCCTCGAAGAAGTAGATGATTTCACCTATTTGAGATCCCTAGTGAGCAGCTCAAGAGCAGATATAGCAAAGAGAATAGGTCTAGCATGGGCAGCACATAACAAGATGAGCCGAACTTGGAGATCAACACTGTCTAGAAAGACCAAAACGCGACTGTTTCGCTCAACGGTAGAGTCAGTTTTCCTATATGGAAGTGCAGCATGGACACTCACAGAGACACTGGCCAAGAAAATCGATGGTTGTTTCACCCGACTACTAAGATCAGCACTGGGGTTCACCTGGAAAGACCATGTGAGCAACAAAGAACTATACGCTGAAGTACCAAAAGCCACAGATACAGTCAAACAAAAGAGACCAAAGCTAGCTGGTCATTGCTATAGGCGCCCAGAAGAAGCTGCATCCAATCTAGTGTTGTGGACCTCTAATCACGGCAAGCGAGGGCGAGGAAGACTGGCGCGTACGTTTGTGCAGCAGCTGCGGGACGACACCGGGCTCAAAGAACGCGAGATGGCATCCTTGATGTTGAGGAGGGACCAGTGGAGGATCATGACAGGTCGATGTTTACGACATCGACCTAGGTAGGTAGGTAGGTATTGTTAACATGTATATATGCGAAACGCGAGGTCAAGAAAAACATTTTTTTATTGAAACTCTATTGAAAAGAATATTCATATGTATTGTAGCCGAAAGAAATTCTCTCGCTGAGAAATACTTCTCTGTAAAATGGAACAACCACAAGACACTTGTTAAATCTAGCTGTAAATATATATCAATTAATAAGCCATAATAGTGCTATTCAAATAGTTTTTTTAACAATTATGTCGATGAAACTTTTCATTTTGCAAGTATAATAGAATCATTGTGCGTTGTCGTGTTTTTGTTTTGTAATGTCCATGTTTTCCTGTCTATATGAATGTAAATGTACGTTATTTATGAATAATACCAAAAATACAATAAAAACAAAAAGGAATACTAAACAATCACACGCGGGAATTCGATTGACCTTACCCAAATCGAACCTTAAGTTTTGCAGCGACCGAGCATTCAGTGTGTGCGTATATGCTATGGAATACACGTCCACCTTCCGTGTTTTCTAGTCCAAACATTTATAGTTTCAACAAGCAACTTAGTACCAATATTTTCAATGAGTTTTCAATGAAATTATTCATAATCTAAAATGTGTGATTATAAATTCTATGCATACGTATGGTATTATAGTGTATGCTATCAGTAATCAATTATTCATTCTATATAAGTATTGCATGGTATACTAGTAATGTAAAGAGCATTGAACATGTCAACGGTATTGCGCTACATAACATACGCAAATGGATAAACAAATATTGCGTTGGCACCGCATAAATTGATTCGATAGGTTAGAAATAAGCAACAGAAACACTTGATGCATTGATATGTTCAGTTTTGATCATGACGCACTAGTACTGAGTATTTGATCAATCAGTATTCATGCTCCCGTTATACACAATAACCAATGATGAATCTACTTAGTTGTGTTTTGGTATAAACATAATTCACGATCGTTGTAACTCATATAAGTGCATTTTATTACAACAGAGCGCTCGCAGTTACTGATTTATTCTGCTCTTAATGTACTCATACACTATTGTCCGGTTTAATTATGAATTACAATGCCAATCATATGCGTTTTGACGGCCAAATGATATAAATGACAAAATATATGAATTAATGAAACCATCAAAACGAAGATTTGATAACCTTGTTATTCGACAAAAAAAACCTTTAACTTTAAAACTGGAATAGTTGTATATTTAATCGGCATTCTAGTTGACTATTCATATTGGGATATTTAGGGCAAACACGTAGAACGCCCCCATGGAGCTAACCTGTAATGCAAACCTTATCTCATATTACACATGGGCCATAACAAATGATGTTTAAATATGCGTGGCAGTTTTAATGTATATTAAGACTCACTCTCCTCAGGCACAATATATTTATTCATATTTATATATACAATAGGTCGAAATACACAAATAATATCGCCAATGAATGGCAAAACAAATATAGCTTTATGGTGTCTTCAACCTTAATTATGTTCGGTTCATTATGTGTCATTGCCATTTCGAATGAATATCAACATGGCGTTAATTCAAATAGCATTGATATGTATATATCATAGTTTGATAGTTATTATAGATTGGTATCTAATATATATTTAATACAAAAATAAGCCTAACGAGTAATACATGCTATTTCAATACGGTAATCAAATTTTTGCGTATTTATTCCAATATTCAGATAAACATGCCAACAATAAGTAGAGTCAAAGCGAGTCTATTTGATCAAATGAAATCTAAGGTGCACACATGGAAATGTAAAACTATCAATGGAAGCAAGGCAAAATTGATGGAGAAAATAGAGATCAGTGAACGTTTTGAAGAAATGTCTGAGTTTATAGAATGTGAAGCGAATATTGATGTTGCGAGAGATCTCTGGGTTTGCAATTGTAATAACATTTTATTTAACGTTAAAAATACTAGTTAATTATGTCATCATATTGATCAATTTTAATGCTTTACATGCATGACAAAAATAAAGCTAAGAGATAATATTAGATAAATAAATAGACTTTTCAGTACATCCATTTACTGTTGTTAGTTAGGCACTATGTTCTCTAATAGCATACCTAATTATATATATTATATATCACGAAACCACAGTATGAGTGTAGTTACGCGTGAATCCATAGACAATTTATTATTTTGCAACTAGACAAAATGGTCGGTTAGCGTTCGCTGGACATGAATATAACTAACCTGGTTCAATATGCATATACGTGATTAGATGGATATTGATAAAGCTATGATAAACTCAATTGAAGTTGAAAAAGCACGGTAAATTATGCAAAACGTGTACCCCTGCCCGAGTTTGGTACCAAATATAAGAAATCTAATTAAATAGATCAAATTACAATGCGGAGACCAAGGAATGATATGATAATAATTATGATAATGGTATTTAGGGTGCAGATATCTATATAAATATTCTTCGACACATTACAATAGCTAGTCATAGTTCTACCTGATGCCAGAATAATGACTTAAGCACAGGGGTTATGTGATCGTATTTACACTGTTTTGAAATTATTGGCGCAGCGATGTTTTGGAGCTTTTGAAGAGGATCTATTTGACGACGCGGTAATACATAAAGAAGTGAATTCGTGCAGTCGATGGGTGAGCTAATAAGAGCATGTACTAGGGTTTCACATGACGATTGGTCTATGTATGGTCTTATTTTTGCAACGTTGAGAAGGTGGATCATACACGCCTTTATAACTGCGGTTACATGAGCATTCATGTTCGGGTGTTGGTCAAATATAACGCCGATGTTCCTTGCGTTCGTTGAAATGCTGACCTCGCTATAGCCAATGTGGACCTTTCTAGCCGAATGTTGTTTGCGCGATATCCGGGTGTGATCAGGGATCTTCGGTTTTCGAGTCATTCAGTTTCAACATATTTTTGTCCACCCGCTGCTTTATATCCGATGTACACAGCTTGATTTTCAAAAGGGCTCTTTCAAGATCGTCCTTATTGTTTAGTATAAAGGAGACATGAAGCTGACTATAATCGGCATATATATGGAACTTCAGTCCGTGTTTTCGGATGATATCGCCGATAGAAGTAGTATAGATTTTGTATTCCTCAGCGCCCATCAGGGACCCCTGTGGGGTACCGAAATCGAGTGTTATTGGACTCGATATTGTACCATTTACAGTAACATTTTGTGTGCAATTGTCATGGTAATTTTTGAACAATTCAAGTGCGTTATTCCTAAGCCCAATGCAATTGCGGAGGCGTTGCATCAGGATTGTATGGTCTATAGTGTCAAAAGCCGCCGACAAATCTAAAGGCACTAAAATCACTCCACGTTTATTGTCTTGATCGAGAAGTATATCATTCTGTATTCGTACCATCGCCTTTTCACATTTTAAAGGAAAGCAGCGCTTCATTATTTCATACAATAATAGTATTTTCTTTGATATAATGCACCGTATTTATTTATATTATATCGTTGCTATGTTCTTTTGGAATTACCTTTGTTAAGTTTTCAATTTTGATTTAAATCTCATGTAAGTCGCTAAATGAGATCGCGAAATTGCATTTGACGAATAGTCACCTGTTATTTAATTATGCATGTTTATTATGGAAAATAATAGTTGATATATTTGTTTAATCAATGATATATAGCTTTTTTTATTGTTAAAAACTATATAGATAAACTGTAATCGATATATATATATATGAAATAAACATAATTTATAATTTTTGTGTTTTCATGTTTCTTTTTATTACTACTCATTAAGAGTGTTCTCCGAAGTCAGCCATATGTATATCTTTGTTTTTCCACAAACGTGATTGAAGATTGTTTGATCATGAATTTTCCTTGTAAAATTCAGACATATAGATTTGTTAAGAGTAATAATTTGAATGAAGACGTAATCCACAGTATCAATTGAATTTATTTTAAGTGAGGAAGTAGACTATTTATCCAGGCATGGCTTAAATATTCCTTCATGCTTCATTATTCTGGGGTCCTAATACCACATTTGCTGCAATCCCAAATCATCTAACTGTGTTTAATTTTGTTAGGATTTCCATTCTATATGAATTTATTCATTAGTTTCTGGGCTTAGTCTTTGAATAAGACACTTACCAAACTATAAATTAGATTTGACGCTCCAAATTATTAGGCAGAATGCATTTTGCTCATTTTTGTCAGGTTTCTTTTATTTCTCATATTTGGGATATTTGACAGTTCTTATTTATCTTTCCAAGAATATTTTTGTCGGTACATATTTTATTATTATATATATTATACATATTATTATCCTCATTATCAATTTATATTTATAGTAAAGACATTAAACGTTTCATAAGAAGTCTAGATTTC
>LQRL01162003.1:18805-38387 GCA_001703475.1 Hydroides elegans
CACGGACCTATATACAATAGTAGAGATTAAATTATATTCAAACGCAAACCCGAATATGTTGACACGATTTCCGTACCTGCGAA
The DNA here is from genome assembly GCA_001703475.1 of Hydroides elegans. Taxonomy (NCBI): domain Eukaryota; kingdom Metazoa; phylum Annelida; class Polychaeta; order Sabellida; family Serpulidae; genus Hydroides; species Hydroides elegans. The sequence goes on from LQRL01162003.1 coordinate 18,889, forward strand.
ACATTAATTACTGAATTGGCATATTTTAGGAGATAGGTGGCATCATCTGCACAAAGTGCTATCTTACAGCACTAATTACCAAAATCAAGTCATGTTATGTTGTCGTTTATTATGTATTAAATGCGCTAGAAGTTCAATGCAGTTCAATGAATTCAATTATATAATAAATTTTTATGTACCTAGAAACCGCAATACATGTTTCAATAACAATTTTGTTTTAAAAGTTGAGATTGAATCTATACTCTTCATTATCAGCAGCGAATATCTTATATATTTTAGAGTGTTGCTTATTTGCTCCTGTTTTGTTTTCAGTCAGCAGTTTCGATTTGATTTATTTTTATTTTAGTAATATACTTGGACTGATTGAGTTATATTTGTCAATAAAGGTTTGCATGTAAGATTGTTTCATGTTTTACAGAACATCACATAATGAGCATGTGTGTCATTTGCTTATTCAATAGATGAAAATATAAATTAGGTATTCATGACAAAATAAGGTTTTCAAAAGGTTGATTCAAACACACCATTTTCATGTTTAAAATGCTCTTATCATTATATAGCATTATATTATTTGCTATGGTCATTTAAACTTTATAGCGCGGTGATAGAAAACGATGTCACACCGCGAAAGTAACGAGGTATAAGTTTGACCTCACATGAGGACTAAATATAACTGTCTGAAAGAAAAAATATGACATAATAACTAAGCTGTGAATTTGCCTTGTCGACTGGGCTTAATAAAACCAATGATTTAGCATTTCATCATTCAATCAACATTTTAAATGAAATTTAATAAAACATTAGATGATTCCAATGGACAACTTGATATACTAAGGTAAAGAAAGGTAAGATTTGGAGGAAGAGATTGATATAAGCCCATGACTTTATTATCTTAAAAAGCGATTATCAAGATACATTTTCAACAAACTGTGTAAAAAATATAACCGAATACAGAAAACTTCACGCAAACTGTCTTAACTGTCTGATATTTGTATAAATCAACACATGATTAGACTATTGACAAATTTATGTTGGACTTCAAAGTATGTTTAAGATTGATGGCTGAGTGCTTTATTGTGATTTATATGCCACCGAATTGATTTAATTAAGTCGATTTATAGAGTGTTATACCGTGGTTTTTGGTAGGAGAATGAATGCAATACCATTACTATTAAATTTCCTAGAAAATGCAGAGGAATCAATGTTCGTATCATTTAACTATGATTATGTTTATTTTCAGCTCTTATATTTGTTTAGCTATAAACACCTTTCATTTTTTGTGTGTTCAGGCTGCCTGCCATTCAATAAACGCAATGTTATAACGAACTACTGATGAAATGAACATTTTCTGTATATGCTGTTTACTAGCTGACCTGCTTTCTCCATGTCCCCCTCTATGTAGGTTCGATATTATCTCGGCATTTTGATATTAAATAAATCGTTGTTTTCTAAACGTCTTCTTAATATATTATCTTGAAATAGTTTTCTGTCCAATAAGCACTATATAATGTTACATTAAACCTTATAACCAAAAGTATATTAAAATGATGTATACTATATTCGACTAGAGTATTTGTATCTGATTTGGTTTCACATGTCTTTATATGGGATAGGGATATGCATAACTAATGTCTAAATAATATGAAAAGCGGACCCCTTTCAGTACAATGTCAAAATTAAGGAAAGAAAAGAGAGGTAAGTGTGTTTGCTTATGACACGCATGAGCAATATTAATATTCATATAGTTTGGTTAGTAAGATATGTCTATTGACTTGCCCGTGAGATTCTATATAAATTATTATCAAACAAATGTGCATAGGGTGGTGTAACCTAGAATATCATAATGTATTTTATATTTTTACTTAATCAATTTTCCTTTATAACTTAACAGATATAAATCCTTAAAATATAAATGATCTTAGTTAATTGGTAGAGATAGCAAGTAAGGAAAGTAAACATGAATTCTTCTGCAGTTTCTATAAACACTTTGGAGAGCCTAGGATTGTATTTATTCGCCTGGCGATACAACGGTTAAATTTTCTATTTGTTTGATGTATTTTTATGAAGAAAAATCCAATTGAATAGATAATTAAATCGGTAGATAGATATGTTTAAAACACATAACATAAAGCGTAATTGATAATTATTTAACATTTGATACGTTACATTTTAATTTGCTTATGTATCAAAAATGCTTCGTATCTTTTATTTTGACAATTTGTATACTATGTTATATTTTGACAATAAGATAATATTCTAGATTTGCAGTATGATGGATCATTTGGTTCGATTATGGTTAATTGCACAATGTGCAGTGCACATATCGGGAATATTTTTCGGGACATATAGGTCACAAATGTAGAGCAATTGGCACGACCTAACCTGTAATGCATACACTATCTCAGGTTACGCATAGGTCGTATCAATTGGTGCTCAACTTTCTCTTCAGTTTCAATAAAATCATACAATTAATCCATTCATGTCTGAATACGGATATTTGTTCTTTATTAATATTCTTTGTATTGCGTTAGCATAGAGTCAACATAGGGTTTCTAATTAAGTTTATAAACTAGAATTCGATTGTTGTAAATACTTCACACACACGGCCTTAGCCTTATTACGTATTTAGTTATATAAAACGCGTTTTGATCATTTGAGTTATAGGTATATACAGAGGAGTTATGAATATGCGTTTTCAGAAATACATAGCTTGTATTCATGTTACCTAAGAGATATATCAATAAATGTTCATACACGATTTGGAAAATAATTTTATTAAGATTTTATTTTTTTTTTCAATTTGTTTTGTGTGAAAACATGTCAGCAAGTAACAGAACAAGTCTATTTGAACATTTAAAACCTTATGTGCACCTCTGGAAATATAAAACCATCGATAAGAGTAAGCAAATGCTAATGCAGAAATTGCAAATAAATGAGTTCATTGATGATATGATTGGTTTCATAGAACGGAAAGCTAAGAAAAAAGTGTCCAAAAGAATTAAGGTATGTAATAGTTTAAACCATTTTTTATTCAACGTCATAGATATATTTTTGATAAATGATCGAGATTAGGTTTTTGAATATTTCATCGAGATTTCCATTGAAGCCATGTAACTCCATGCAAACATTTTATTATAGTCGTTGATATTTAATTTATCTCAATACATTAACTTGATGATATTTCAATATTTTAATATTTAATGATCAATACTTATATAATAATCATTAATGTTATCTATATCATCTTATTTTTTTCAGGTTGTTACATCGGACAAGAAATGGAACACTCTTTTAGAACTTATGAAAGACTCTGAAATATTGGTCCATGTTGTATGGTCCTATATATTAATTGAGGTTATTGGTAATAAATTTGATAGGAAAAATCAAAATCTTCAGAGATTGAAGGAAGAGTTGATGACCAAATGTGAAAATCTTGGGCTACGTGATATTGAATCTAGTATAAGGCGGGCGCCAGGACACATACAGGATTTCACTGAAGTTCTCGACAGGCCCATTGCCAAGAAGGACTTGGTACAAAAATTAATAAAGGTAAAAGTTGCATCAGCTTTGTTGAGATTCAATCGTTGTATGAACTAATTAAGTATATGAGCAATGACATCTTAAAATTGTTTATAAATATTGGTTTAGAATGTTATTATTTCCTTTTATTTGAAAGCTCCAAGTTGATGAGGTAATGAGTACCACTGATGCGGGGTCAGGTTCGTCTGATGGAAATGCATTTGGACTGAATAAAAATGTAAGTTCGTTTAAGTACTTATAGGTTGACGTTATACAGTTGCAATATTGCATTTATATAGTATACAGTTTGAGCACATTATTTTCTAAAATATCGTGATATGATAATATAAATCTTTATATGTGTATATATCACAAGTTGACGGTGAATCCGATTTCAAGACCCAAGCGAGGGAGCTCTGATGCAAGACCATCCACTAAATTGCACCCATCAAGTAAGGTAAGGATTAAATGACACATAAACCAAATCTTTAAAACATAATAATTATTTTAAACTTTCATGCATAGCATAGGCCAAAAACTACCATTTGTTTCTCGCCATTCATACTTTTTAATATTTGTTCGCGCAATCAATTGCTTTTAACATTATTACTGCGTTCATATCTTAAGGCAAGTCTTCTGGGATATGTAGTTTGGGCTGATATATGACTTATTCTCGCCTAAATATCTGAGAACAAGTTTTGAAAATCCTGAAAAAAACATATTTCACTCAAATAGATTATCTACTTTGAAAACACTGTTTTACTAACATATTATATATCAAATAAAAAGTATGTTACGTTTGTATATATCAGAAGGTGACAGTGAAGCCGATTTTAAGACCCGATGGAGAGAAATTGGATGAAGGACAAGACGCTAAGGAGCACCCATCAAATAAGGTCAGTATTATGAGACACAAAAACCAAATCAGAGAAACCATAAAACTATTTTATGTGCATTATACATAGCATAGGCGAACAACGAAACTTTGTTTCTCGTTATTCATTTTACGAAATCCGTGCACTTGTTGTATTCATTTTTTACGCCAATCTGAGAAATCATAAAACTATTTTATGTGCATTATACATATCACATGTTTTAAACATGCTTTATTTTGAATTCTGAATTTTGTATCTTATTTAACATGGTATATAGGTATTTATATTATATACAGTAAAACTACAGTAAACATTTAGATAAATATCTAAAAACAAGCGTGATGAGATCTGTTTTTTTTTCAAGATTGACGCGCGGCCCAATATTGACGCGCGCGTTAACGAGAGAAAAAGTTTTTCTTATTAATTTTTTCTTAGTTAAAATACACTGGTGAAGATAATTGTTTATATTAAAGACAAAAATCGGGTATGGAAAGGGATAAAAACGGTTTTATTAAATGTTTTGAAGTAGAGGAAGATTGACTGAAATTCAAAGCGAATTCTAAACTAGTTGAAATCAGACCAAATTGCATAGTGTCTATTTTACTTTCCAATGGAAACATAACTCAAATTTAGAATAAGAGTTTTATCATACTGTTGAAATATCTTTGACAACAATAATGTAACTACGAATTTGAAAACTAAACATAACGATATGTTGAGGTGTAACCAAAATTGCTCTGATACACAATCAAGAACACTTAATCCATGCAAAATAAAAAATCGTTATTTTACTCATATGGTACAAAGGATCCATAAATATGGGACATATGAAAAGTGGTTTAATCGGCGATTATTTGATATTTATTTAAAATAATATTAATTGTTTTAGACAAAACTTTGGCAAAACCCTAAAGATAAAGCAGACACTGCTGAGATAGCGATAAATTGCAATTTGGATGGCGAGGAATTCATATGCGAAAATCAAGAAATATCGAAGCATTTGTTCATCTACAAAGGAGCAATCAAGAGCATTGAATCTGATTTATCTAAAATCAAAAAGCGACTACGTCAGCTTGAAGGAGATGAATCGCTTGCCGAAGAGACAAAAACTACAAATAAAGCAATTCTACTAAAAGAGGCTACGTCTTATCTAAGGGAAATCGAGAACAAATTAACCTTAGCGGAGGAGGATGTTTCTAACAAATATTCGCATCATTTTTCAGTTTTGAAGCTGAATCTAAAAATCGAACTATTAAAAAAACAACAGGAGGCACATGACAGAATGCGAAACGTAATGGAAAGTGAAAGATGGCAACATATGAAAAAAACTAGAGAATTTGAAGAAATCATCAAACAAAATAATGCAACAATAACTAAATTACGAGATGACGTTGCCAGTTGTAAAGATGCGATGCGTTGCATGGAGAAAGAGATATGTAAAGATAGACAACGAATGGAAGAGGACATAAAGCAAATGGCAGAGGATCGGAAGCAAATGGCAGAGGAAAGGAAGCAAATGGCAGATGACAGAAAGCAAATGGCAGGGAATCTGGCTGTGGACCAACAGAAACTGGTAAGTGTCAGTGTTTACAATAAAAATATATTCATATGAAAATATTGAGTAGTAAAGATCGATAAATGTTTGCGTATGTTTCTTTTTGCAAAAACTCTAAGCGATTTTCTTAAGTGAAACTGTTATTATCAAAGAAAAGCTTTTATAATTGTTAAATTAATAATGAACCAGTCCTACCTGTAGTAAATGAGTGTTTTCTCACATGACAATGAATGATGTGATATTTCATGGGTCAGTAGATGTTAGTAGATATTATATGTTTAGACAACTACAACCTCGTCTGTTTAAATATTTATGACTGTTATTTAAATAATGTTGGAAGATAATTCGGTATATCAATGCAAGAAATATTTTACGCGATAGAATCTCCGTTAGTAGCCTCTAACTATTAAATGGTTCACTAGTAATTATTGTAATTGCTCAATCAAAAACAGAAATAAAAAGTTGGCCACACTGGCAGTTTTACCACAAAGTATTTCGGTTGTTTAATTTATTTTGATCAGTTTTTTATTTGTTTTTGTCAATTGCTAAAGATATCATAAAAAGAATGCGTTCAAAATCGTTTGACCTTGAGATTGACCTTGTCGAGTATATGTTGTGATCCACAGACTTGTGTGAGGATGGAATGCTTACATTGATTTAGAGTGCAGGGCAAAAATGTCTTGATGGTTGAGTGTTTTAACTTTTACTTTAACACTCTTATACTGCATGAGGGACCATATTCACGCACAATTTTATTGATGTTTAAAATGGTATAACACAATGTTACCTTAATTGTTCTGGAGCATGACTTGTATTACACTGTGTATATACATGTGTCTATATATCTAATTATTCTGTTATTTGTTAAAACATAAAGCTAAAAGAAAAAGTTTCGGATCCATGGGAGAAGAGCCGTGACGTTTATCTAGCTACAGACAAACCAGAATTCGTAAGTTTTAAGAATGGACCAACCATTATGTTTGGCTATTTTGAACGAGGACTAGCATTATACTCAGTGAAATCGTTATCATTAAAGAAAATATCTTACATAGATAATTGCCTCTCTGATAATGTCGTTCAATAAAGTAAAATATATTTTCAGGACAAACTACTAGTGGATCCGAATCTTGATATTCGTAGCAAGAACCCGGTTGTCCTTGCTTGCTATTCGTGTATGGAAGAAGGGTTTTCGTCAGAAGAAGAAGAACATTCTGAACCAGATGTCAGACCAAAAACATCGGAGGTCAGAACAACAGCTGATATTGATAGACCGGGATCTACAGCTGGCAATCAGATAACGTCCGAGCAACTGCAAATAAAAGAGCTTAATGATGCACTAGAAAAGACAAATAAAGCATCAATGTCAGAAGAAGAACATTCTGAACCAGATGTCGGACAAAAAACAACGGAGGTCAGAACAACAGCTGATATTGATAGCCCGGGGTCTACAGCTGGCAATCAGATTACGTCCGAGCAACTGCACATAAAAGAGCTTAAAGCTGAACGAGAAAAGATAAATAAAGCATTGATGTCAGAAGAAGAACATTCTGAACCAGATGTCAGACCAAAAACAACTGATGTCACTACAACAGCTGATATTGATAGACCGGGATCTACAGCTTGCAATCAGATTACGTCCGAGCAACTGCACATAAAAGAGCTTAAAGCTGAACGAGAAAAGACAAATAAAGCATTGATGTCAGAAGAAGAACATTCTGAACCAGATGTCAGACCAAAAACAACGGATGCCACAACAACGGCTGATATTGATAGACCGGGATCTACAGCTGGCCATCAGATTACGTCCGAGCAACTGCACATAAAAGAGCTTAAAGCTGAACGAGAAAAGACATATGAAACATTGCCATCAATGACAACAGACAGAAACGAAACGCAACAAAAGTACAACGATGAGAAACAGGCTCATGACATAAAACCGATTGAAATGGGCAGGTTAACATTAGAGCATACCGAAAATGCAGTAATATTTGAAGCCCAAATGTCCGTAATTATGAATGTTATAAAGGACTTGCGAAATGAGCTTACACAAGAAAGAATACAATCTGCTGACGATAGAGCCGAATTCTTAAACCAAATGAGGGAAATGAATCAGGGAGATGGATTTTCCAATGCTTCGTCGAAGTCAGAAGAAGATCAGCCTAAACCAGTTTGCAGACCAAAAACAACGCATTCTAGAACAACAGTTGATATTGATAGACCGGGATCTACAGCTGGCAATCAGGTGAAGTCCGAGCAACTGCAAATGAAAGAGCATAACGCTGAAACGACAAATGAAGCATTGCCATCAATGACAACTGACATAAACGAAATGGAACAAAAGAACAAAGATATGGACAGGCTAACATTGGAGCATACAGAAAATGCAGCAATAGATGAAGCACGAATGTCGGTCCCTATGACTGTTTTGAAGGACTTGCAAAGTGAGCTTGCAAAAGAAAGAAAGGAATCAGCAGATGATAGAGCCGAATTCTTAAAACAAATGAGGAAAATGAATCAGGAACTGAAAAAGGCAAATGAAAGATAATGAAACAGTAAATCAAGATTATATTGTAAATAAGTGAATCGATTGCTAAAGTCTAATGCAATTGTTAGGCTTAGAGGACGAACAATTATTAGCTTGAAATCACCTCGTTAAAAGTGTATATTCAAACATTAACAGAGAGGCATAGTAAGCTGTAATGAGATAATGTTACTTTTGTATAATCAAATTAGAATGTAGATTAGTTGACGACGATATTGAAAAATCGATACTGAACAACATGTATATTATGTGTACATCAACTTGATTTGTTAAATGTTTATATGTTGTGGTCTCAAGCCAAATATGTCTTACTATTATACTTTAATACCATTACCAATATCGACGGAGCATAACGCTTTAGAAATTAATTAAATCTATAGTTATGCAATTAATCGGTTTATAAATACATACATAAACTATTTTAAATACATGCTTAATCATGTATAGAATAGTAAAAAAATGCAACATAAGTTCATTATTGATAATCAGCCTGTCACTTTGCAGTGGCCACTTTCACTATTCATACCAATGTGTAATTCATTTCATTGAATAAAATTGTGTATACTATAATTGCGTTTTCATACATTAGATTAGTCATTTGGTGATTTTGTGAAACATAAACCCACCCATATCCATCAAAATATACTTAAGAATTGAAATCGTTTACACGAAAAAAATAGATGATTTGTATCAATATCTTTTCTTCTTGCAAAATCGATATTTTTGAAAAAAAAATGCAAAGAGTGGGGAAAATATTTTGCCTAATTATTATGTAACAAAAACGTTTAAGATACCCTTATGGAAATGAAAAACGTTAAAGATGCCCTAGGGATACGGATTATAATGTATAAATTAGGGGTGTGTTTCGGAATGATACTGGTACTTACATTGCGCTAGTCCAACTAAATTTGTACCATTGTACGATACGTTACTTTGAAAAAAGTACATAACAAGATAATATAATGTAAGTATAGTTACACTACTTATAATTGGCCGATATGAAGGCATGTCGAGATATAAGAAAACTATAAGAAGACGTTGCAAAACCTAAATAAAAGTAAAGAATATATAATTGACCTACAGTTAGCAATAGTTAAAGACAACCACTAAACCAAGAAACAAAAGAGAAAAGATAGCAGAACTAGACATAAAATTAAGCATACTAAAAGACAATACTCAGTGACATTTCAAATATTTACATAATATGTATTTTTATGGTTGTTACAAATATATAAAACAGTTTCTAGATTATATCGAGTAACCTATTATTACGACTGATATTTTACTAAATTGAGCTTTGAGAGCAAACACATGAGGCCACTGAATTTCCGATACAATACTCTCATAGTACAATTATGCCTTAACCTTAAACAATTGTAGCTCCTTTAACCAATGAGATACATAGTCAAATTCGAACCTTTGCTAAACAAACAGGCTATTTAAAGAAACTGTAGCCTATGCAAAAAAAACATATGGTTTACTGTATAGCGTTGCAATGATCCAATTTCGAGAATATCGTTGAAACTCGCCGATTTCAATGCAAAACACATTTTAGTTATCTCAGTAGTGACCACACATCAAAATGTGCTAGACATTTACAAGAATGTTCATTTAGGATCATAGCTGTTGCGACCAGCCAATTACTAGAAATAATAGCTTATCCGGATTTTTTTCATCTATTTCAAATATCACATATTGCATTTCCAATTTGTTTATTGTGTTTGAGTTGACTTTTATACCAATTTATATAACTGCCGAGTGTTCCTAATCGTTGCTTGAATCTTGTAAAGGCCACAACCGGTTTCTTGTGGTATATATTAAATATATAACATACAAATGTTACACCAAACAAAGCATATAACATCAAGTATATGAATTGACCAATATTATCTAATTTTAAATTTGCATTGTGATCTTTAGATACATTCAACGACAACGAATTATGATAATATATGTATATGAGGGCATACTGTTCGAATACACAATATGTTCAATGCATGAGTTTTACGGTTAGAAATTATATGAATAGATCGAATAATTGAAATAAGTTGTTTTAAATGAACGGAAAACTAGCCTTATATCAGATAATAAACAAGTTCATACATTTGAACTGAATGCTTTATGATGGGCTTTTTAGATTTTTTGCGATGGCCATGACAATTCTAAATCAAAGTCAGACTGACCTTTCTTATGGACGTTTTATCCCATTAATGAGGTAGATTGAAGTTTGGAAATATGAATAAATGTTTACATATTAAACAAATATAACATTATACTTGTTGATTCCACAGACGTTTTTTTGTAAATCTGTGCAAACATATTTTAAAATCCGTTATTGGAGAAGAAAATGTATCTATTCAATTTTTAAACTCTTGTCGATGCAATGTCGACTAGTTTTATGTATATATTAATGAATATGCGTTTAGTTGAGTCAGATACTTATGTTCAACGTTCGATATCTATGGGTACCGCCTGAGTAATTCAAATGTATTATGTCGATAAGCGCCATCCAACCTACTCCAATGTCGATTACAATAGAGGGACGAGATTAAATTTACGGCGATTCATTCCTCATTGTTAACGCATTCTCACATAATCTAATCAACTAGCCGGGTATTCCAGAGCACGAAGGTGGTTGTCCAATTTCTTGTGTCAGTGTTGCTCCGCTATGGCTAGAAATCGTGCTATATGTTTTCTTCATGATCCAATGCACTGTTGGCTCTTGCTGATGACACTGCCTGAATTGGTTTTGATAATATGGAAATATGATAGTTTATGCTTATTTAAATGCGCCATGAATAGAGCACCGACAACTGCACATGTAATTGTCATATTCTCCCTTTATCATATTAGCCAGCTTTATAATGCATCCCATATTATCACACAACTGGCACACAATGAAGCACATCCCACGTAAACATTTAATCACATATTATGCAAAATATGAAGAAATGAGAGTACAAGAACAGCAACTGCGGCCTTCTTGTGTGATATGCAATGGCAAACACTGGACTATGTTCTGTGTTTAGCAAGGTACGTATCGTACGTTTCAAGAATCTGAAAGCTATTGGTTTCAATTGTCTTGGATCAGCACCTTGTCATCAACTGTTCTGGCAATCATTGGTGCCGCTTGTGTGATAAAAAAGCATTATAATGTTATTCATTTTACTAAACGACGTGATCCAGCACCAAGCTCTAACAAGAGTGGTGATCGTACCAGCGTATGTATGGAACACGCGCAACGGAAAAGAGACGTTTACGTGAGCCTACTTATATTCGAAATTAGACAGCACATTTATCTTTGAAAAACAACACGAACAGCTCCAAGCCAGGGGCATAAAATAAAAGTTCCTTTCTCTATGCCGGTAGTTGTGAAGTAATATACTTTCAAAAAGTATCATATTTGAATGTGTGAGGTTTTGATCGCAATAAATTCATATCAATATATTCAGCACATACACACACAATTTACAAGGAAAGCGTAACCGCCGAGAGCACAAATTAGTGGCCATACCTCTTGGAAATTATCAAAGAGCTATCTTCTAAACAACAATGTGATATTGGACTCTTAATCGGCTATGACTGCCCACGCGCTCTGACGCCATGCAAGGTTTGGTTCAAGATGATGCAATTGAAACACAATTTGCCGTGTTAACAGACTTATGATGGAGTTGCTGGTACTAACAATACAAAACAAAACAATATGGCGTGTTTGTGGCATTAAGTGTTTCACCAACGACAAAAGAAGCTATGAATATGCTTTGTGTGATATATTCCTGCTTTTTGACTTCTCTGTGTTTTCCATGAACTGAATTTGTTAGCCATAGGCCAGACCAGAGCACGTTTTTACGCAGGGTTAGCTCTCTTCGGTTAATCCGATACCCGATTGTGACTTCTAGTGTACTTTCTATTTTTTTAATTACCTAATTGGGTGTCTGTGAATATATAAAGTGATAAGAATTGCAATGTTTAAAAACTTATCTAAACCTGACGCTGTGTAGGTACGCCATATTGATGGACACATTTTGCAGTATGTGGACTATTTTTTTGCATATTGGGCAGCAATGTGACCGGTTTGAGCAACTATTAAAAATGGGCGTGACATATAAAACTCAAGTTTTCGAACGCTTTTGAAGGATTTCAAGGTGAACGTCAGACATATTGAATTCCAGAAACATACGTTTGTGAATCAGTACAAAATATGTATTGATTCCCTTATTGTAGGCGAAAAGTTGTAAATTGAATCTTAACATTCCTCTCAATGTAATGTAGATAATATAATTGTGTATATTTTAATATAGTTGTGTTTAGATTGTGAAGCTATATGAGTACGTCGTCGCTCAAATAATTTGTGGAAAGGTATAATTTGCCTCGTATAAGCGTCTAGATTGATTTCCAAAGATGTTCATGTGTGCTATCGTTTAATGATCCAGTTATTCTACGTTGCTTTAATAAAGCATCAGTTGGATCACGAGGTACGTGGTATAGTCTATAATCCAAAATGTTGTCATTTGATAAAACAAGCTATATCAAAATTAGTAAACAGTCAATACTCACACTGACTGCATTAGAATAAATCCTGTTGGTGTTTTATTTGCTTAAAGTTTATTTAAGCAGAGCCTCACGTATCCCTGTTATTATTTTATTTATTTTTTTTTTATAATCCTTCAACATAAAAACCTTTTTTAGTTTTATTTGATTTATATTCATTAAATGTGTACATAACAATTTTAATGTATAGACCATATAAATGAGACAAATAATATCTCACGTTATATTTCTATTTTACAGTCTTAGTATCAAATGCTACATTATCACTTTAATCTCTATGTTCAAGGCCTTAAAAGACAATCATGAAAACGTACGCATGTTTGTTTTGCGGATGACTTGCATGATGAGCACATGTAATGCATAACAATCTTAAATTTCAAATCCGCAACAGCTGAGATATGCAAAAAAATAGAAAAGGAAAAATAGACGAGGTGTTGGTTGCAAAAGTATCATCAAACATCTGTTTTACCCCCCCCCCCCCAGAACATGACGGAAAGAATAATTCAAAACAAAATAAGACCTCAGATTTTCATTTTTCTACTGTGAAATATGTCATTTTGTCAGTAAATATAGGTTATCTTTGCTTATATAAATAGCAATCGTTTGCGTATAGGTTCGGTTATAACTGAGGAGTGAATTATGTTTATATGATACGCTTTGTGTAATTATCCAATCGGTCGTCTTTCCTTCTTAGATATAGGTCACTGGCTATAAATAACTCATGCCTTTATTAGCAAACACGAATATATAAGTGCGTGTAATGCTAAGTTATCCTAGATAAAAGTAGTTTTTTATCATTTGGTTATTTTACAAGGCTTTAGTTTGTATATACTGATATCGTTATATTCGTTATGTTGATATATTTAAGATTCATGCGAGTAAAGTATAAGACAATGCCTAGATATTATTCAATAGGATCGGAGAGATTTGCTCAATGACGTGTAAAATGTAATACAATTGTGTCACAGTCCTATTATACACATAGTTATGTGAGAGTTTAATGGCAATAATAATCTCTTTATACAAGTACATCCTTGCAGTTAATTCGTTTTCTGACTCCTATGCTTTTTGATGTAGTTCGACAAAGACGACTCAGAATTTTATCCATTTTCTGAAAATAAGTATTTTGTTATAATATAAATACAATCGATATAAACATTAATATAATGATTATACAACCAAAGGTATTGAAGAAAATACCAATGCCCGTCGGACGTTAGAATTACATTTCCCTCTTAAAAACTATATATCAGCATTTTAGTTCCAGAAAAATCACACATATTTAAGATACGTATTCATTCTAACCTTGCATATGTATGCACAGAAATAAACGACAATATATATGAGTTAAGACATCAGACCGTTATTAGAGCCCAGTTCTTGTCGAATCAATTACATGCATTGCCAAATAATATTATTTGTAAATATGTTAGGCTATATAAATAGAGCAATTCTACATAAAACAATATGAACCTGCTTATGTTCATTGAACCGAAATACTTATTTTGGTGTCATAGAATATTACAATATAAATTCCAAAGCGTATCATTTACAAGGTTAGACAGAGAATGCTCGGAATTAGGCCAAACTATGCATGGACCTGGATAGGGCTAAGCAGCCTTACCATGCCAAGTAAGTTAATGTCAGTCATGTTACATATACAGTAAATCAAGTAACACAACAAATAATCCACTGATTTACGTAGTCTCACGTAAGGAGCTGTGTTATCCCTATTAAAGGAATATCTACATTGTTATCGATACATTAACACTAGGTATGCCAATTGTAGTATATAAAAGCATACAAATCTAAACTAGTTATTGTATTGATATACTTTAATAGCGGTATAAAGTGAATTAAATTAAGATATAACCTAAATATGCCGCCGCAGAAAAGAAAAGAAAGTGTTGCTTTTAAATTAGAAAATGAAGTTCAGAAATGGAAATTAAAAACAATACAGGTTTTAAAGAAAAAGCTAAATGGACGATTTCCATTAACAAACGGAATCATATCGCAAATTAGTCAATATCTTAATGAGAGTGAGAAACATAAAAAAGCAGGTAGACAATTCAGAACGAGTGATTTCAAGGTAAGTGATCACACATGATTGTTATCAATCACACATTACACATGTAATTTTACACATAAAATCGAAATGTACTACTGTAAGATCACTCCAAAGTGTAACAGAGTGGATAATTTAATTGTATACATGATATGAGGGTTTTGAAATTATTTCTAATGAATTCAGACAGATTTCGGATACGACGCATTAATGTATAATAAAAGTTCGATTAATTTATTTTATGCCAAATGTACTTATTGTTTAAATATACAGGAAAATTAGCAGTATGAAAAAAAAACAGTGTATCATCCTAATGTTTGAAGTCTTATAAACATAGTGTATATTTGATTGATTTGTCATGTTTAGGCATAATTCTCAATCGATTTTGTTATTTGCATAAACAATCAAATTAAAACTAGACTTACTTATGTATATATGAGTACTCATGATAATTCATATGAAGAAGAAAGAGTATTGTAAGAGAAAAGTTTTATTAAAAGAATTATGATGTGAAAAAATGTAATCAGATATTGACAGACTGTATATTAAACAATACCAAAATAACAAATATATGCATTAATATAAGTAACATACGAAAATAGATAAATACAATTGAATGAGGATATTTGTAAAAATGTATATTAACTGCTAAACTATCAATTAATTAATATTATGACAATATCAAACCTAATTGTATTACAGACAAACCAATGCTATATCAGTGCAAACATTTTGCTAAGATATCCGGACAATGAAAATATATGCAAATATGAAGACATGATGACGGAGATGGGGAGGCAATGTTAAACTATTCAAATGATTTTGTTTTTTTTTCGTCAGTATTGACTATAATATAATTCAAATATGACTAGAATATACATTTTTGAATCGCATGAATATTATATTCAATTGTATATGTTAGGTAAATAAAAAAAAATCACCTACATTTTTACTTACATTACAAAAGAGATATTAACAAAGGTGTGGCCATAAAAATTCACACTTGTAAACAATTATATTTTTATCAGTATTCCGAAACAAAATGGAAATGACATTTTTTATCCGGACTAACAATAATTTGATTTATGTAATTTGAGATATATGCATTAATACAAAACCTATATGAGCATAGAAGTAAAACTCAAAATTATCATAAAACTGCGTTTAGACAAGTTGCCATAACATTCATTTAGGAAATATGGCCTTACCCTGAGTAAAGCTATAATTAACTAAATATCATAGCGATACAAATATAACACAAATTTGAGGTTAAATTACCTAATATTTGTGAACAATCACCTAGTGTGAAGTCGCTAAATATGTCCCTATCACACTAGGGGTCATGAATTTAAAGCTTAGTAGTTGTGCATTGTATGTTTGCCGGGAAAGAAATAATGATATGATTAATTCTGTTTTGTTTTGTTTTTTTTTTATCTAACAGGCCATTGATGTGAAGAATAGATGGGAAACGTTGATAATGACACTTGAACAACAAGAAATACTGATACACCCTGTATGGGAGTATATCATGGAAATACTCATTGTAACACATGATGACCAGGCACGTGCTGATTTTAGGAAAGAGCTTTTAGACAAATGCATCGCCTTCGGCTTAGACGATATCAAGAAGGTCGTTGGTAAGAGACATGGCGACTTCAAAGAAGATGTCAGTAGTGACAAAGACCGTACAGCCTTGGCCAGGAATATGATTAC
This sequence comes from Hydroides elegans, assembly GCA_001703475.1. NCBI lineage: Eukaryota > Metazoa > Annelida > Polychaeta > Sabellida > Serpulidae > Hydroides > Hydroides elegans. Next base: position 35,709 of record LQRL01162003.1, read on the forward strand.
GGTGGGTCGCACTGTTTTATCTTAAAGGATAATGTAACATAACGAATAAATTCATACGATTGTTTGCTATATAACGATAAAGGCTAGCAACAATGTATTTCCCCTTTTTCAGGCTAGATATTAGGTTGGGCAAGAATTAAAGATCAGTGGTGAAACCAAAGGACACATATATGTATATTTATCTATTTTTTCAGGCTAGATATAAAGCGGGACAAGAGTCAACGGTTGGTAGTAAACCAAAAGAAACATACATGGAAGTACAACCTGGTAACCCAGGTAGACTTGGTGATATGACACAGGACGGCAGGGGTGCGTTAGAACATGCGGTGGTGGCGGGGAATATGAAAGCGGTAAAGCATGGTTTCGATAATGATGATAAGGATGATAAAATTGAACACAATGCCTTTGCAAGCTTCGTCCTGTGCGCATATAATTTTATTATCCTTTTCACGTATAGAATCTTTCAAAAACCCACTTGCTGTATCAACATTCACCAGTTTTACACATGAATTCACAAATATGTCACTTTTGAACCCCAAATTCCCGCCGTCCTTTCTATCCTGAGCTTATATCATCTCACTTTTTATTTCTATACACTTTTTCCAGTTGCTTCTGGATTAATAGGAACAAAGTTTTTCTGGGCTCCAACGTTTTTTTATTATTTTCTTAGACCGTTGTAGAGTGCTTTTTGGCCGGCGCTGAATCTTGTAGTCTGCATATATGACCAAATACTCTGAGGCGTCTGGTTGTGATAGTCGTTGACCGCGGTTTTTGACCAGCTCTCTCGTAGAGATGTTTGTTCGTAATCAAGTTGTTATGTATTGTATACAGCGTATGTTAAGGAATCTGCGGAGGAGCTGTCTTTTGAAAGGGTCTATTTTTTTGCTCTATCGAATCTGTAATCACCGATCCGCAATTCACAGTTGTGTAAGAAAGTACTTGATAACAATGCGTTGAATTTTTTGATTTTAGTTGCTACACCTATATGTTTGTTAGTATATTTGGGTTTTAGTTTGGAGAACACGGTGTTCTTTGCGGAGTTCTTTGCGAAATTTTATGTCTTCAGTTGTACCGAAGGGATTACCAACAAATTTACATTTTTCAAGCTTTTGTCACTGCCTTTTCAATGTATCAATGTAATATCTTTCAGTTTTGGATTGATTTATATGTAGGTTTTCCTGTGTTCGTTTTTTTCTTTTGTCGTTTTTTTTCTAAATTTTCTAGTATAATAAGTAAATTCCTAAGCCAATGTCATCAGCGTATTATTGATCTAGAGAAAATGAAGGATCTTCGTCATTCGAGTAGTCATTATCTTCCGATTGCTGTGGTGTTTTTTTATGTATTATCTTTGATTATTTGCAGTTCGCTATGTATTTCCTGTTGTTCCTTATCTGTTTTTGGGTTTATGACTAGCAGTCCTTCTAAGCACTGAAAATATCACTTTCTCTATTTTTCAGTCTTTACATAGAAGATTACTTATTTAAAAACCAGACTGTTCGGTTAGCGGTCGTTAGATAACATGATATAGGCATTGAATAAATATAACTTAGCCTCGTTCAATATGCATATGAGTGTTTAGATGAATATGACAAAGCAATGTTAAACCTATTTCAAATTAAAAGGTACAGTAAGTGATGCAACATAGTGCATTTATAGTTAAGCTCAATATATGGTCCGATTTAAAACCATTGTTGGTTTAAAATATAAGCGCAATGTTTTTTGAGGAATGTGTGTAAATTCATCTTATATGCTATTTGCTATAGTAAAACAGAATGTTATATAAAGGACAGAGTATGTAGTCTTTTATCAAACTTTTCACTCTATTGCATTTTGCATAAACATTTCTAATTCTATGTTCATAAAGATTAGTATTACAATTTCAATTTTAAAGCGAGGTAGTGTTCTATTAGATAGAATTAATTGTATATTTTTATCTAAGGTACCTCATTCATTTTCAAACATATCTTCTATCTCGCACCTTGCTTTTGCAATTGTTAAGTTTTTAATTTATATTTCCTACCTACCTACCTAGGTCGATGTTGCAAACATCGACTTGTCTGGATCCGCCACTGGTCCCTGCTCAAAATCAAGGATGCCATCTCGCGTTCTTGGAGGCCGGTGTCGTCTCGCAGCTGCTGCACAAACGTCCGCGCCGGTCTTCCTCGCCCTTGCTTGCCGTGATTAAGGGTCCACATCACTAGATTGGATGCAGCTTCTTCTGGATGCCTATAGCAATGACCAGTCAGCTTGAGTCTCTTTTGTTTGATTATATCTGTGGCTTTGGGTACTTCAGCATATAGTTCTTTGTTGCTCACATGGTCTCTCCAAGTGAACCCCAGTGCTGATCGCAGTAGTCTCGTGAAACAACCATCGATTTTTTTGTCAGCGTTTCTGTGAGTGTCCATGCAGCACTTCCATATAGGAAAACTGACTCTACCGTTGAGCGAAACAGTCGCGTTTTGGCTTTTCTAGACAGTGTTGATCCCCAAATTCTGCTCATCTTGTTATGTGCTGCCCATGCTAGGCCTATTCTCTTTGATATATCGGCTCTTGAGCTGCTTACTAGGGATCCAAAATATGTGAAATCATCTACTTCTTCGAGTATGGAGCCGTCACTGGTTTTTATGTCTATTTTGCTAGGACAGTTAAAGGTCATCACTTTGGTTTTCTTTGGGTTGG
>LQRL01162003.1:44303-58649 GCA_001703475.1 Hydroides elegans
ATCTGAATCGCCAAAATTTTACCAACTGCTCCCAAATATACACCAATTTAGACACATCTCTCTGGATTTTGTTTTTTTTTTGCAACAGATTACAAGTTCTTAGTTGTTTCATATTGATAAATTTTGAAAAGGATGAAATAATTGAGAAAAATGTTATTACAATTTAAATATAGCCGTGCCAGAGTATAATAACTAAGATTGTCCAATTGACTAACTCGGCCAGGTTTGCCTTGTTTGTCATTTTTTTTTTTGGCTCTCATTATTGCTTTTCCAATTATCCAAAACCTCCCTCTCAAAGTATCGTTTATTATCAACTTATATTAAAGTGACAAATGTATTGAATAAATTCCAGTTATTTTTGAAGACGTTATATGACCCGTGGCTTTTTTGAAGAAAAAAAAACATATCTAGGTTAATATAGGATGAAATTTAATGACAAAAGGGATAGTCTTCGTTTGTTGTTTCGTTTATTTCGGCATCCAAAGAACAATAATGGTGTCCACGATTGTAACGCAAATTTAATGAATCGAAACAATGCTCAATCGTAGCTCATTATACTTTATTTACATTTCGGTGCATTGAACTATATAGTATAGAACAATTCTGAAAAGAACATTACCAACTACAATAAATATACACTCTATATTAATGCAATGAAATGTGGAGAGATACACTATCCTAACTTACATACGTTTTACAACATCACAGAAAACGCGCTTCCCCTATGAAGGATAATTACCTGCTATATATAACTATTTACTTTAGCGACATCCATTTAATCAAAATAATTTCATCATTTATAATGAAGTTATAACTTCAATGAATAGAAATTCATCACTCCAAGTTTCGGATAGAATATGGGTTATATTTAAAACACTTCTAAAAGTCTGACGGGTACTCATATTACTTGGAAAACTGGTTATGGTTCAAACTCAGTTTAAAAGCTTATTGATTTGAGAAATCAAGAGAAAATGTGCAGTACAAATCTTCTGTGATGGTGTTTGAAACCTATAGTTATAAACTGGTTATTTCTATAGTGACAACTTTAGAGGTTGTGATATAGATTCGAATTGTATATAGATCTTAAAATATATAATAAATCATCAAGCTGCCAATGAGGGCTATCGGTATTAATTGAACATCACTGAATACCTTTAAATTTATAGCAATATAAAAATGATAATCCTTTATATGAAAATTGTAATCCTTTATCTTTAAAATATGTTTAAACTTATCTATAATTGCCGCTATAGTGCCTCATGATTATAAATTATATTTCATTTATAAACAATTATCAAATGTACATAATTAATGTTCATGTATTTTTTGTACCTAAAAAAGAAAATATATTATTACTAATTATCTAATTGTGAGCTTTTTCATCAAGTCTACAAATCGACTTCTTACTTGGTCCATTACATCTTCCCATCAATTATAGATAACAAATATTTTGTTTAAACATACAACAAATTTCATAATTTTCAGCATGAGCGCTGGCTATGTATTATTGCAGATCCCTATCATTAACATTACCACTCAGATATATATCCTTACTCCTTGCCTGAACAAACTCCTGCCTCGTCGAAGGATATACGTCATAGGGCACAGAGCCCTGATTGGCTATGCTATAACCTCCCCCTACCCCTACCCCGCCGCCTCGGGGTGCCCCATAAGCATTGGTTCCATACTCATTATTGGGTACCCCATGTGAAGCAGGCCCTCCGTTGTATGTTGTCCCATGATCCCCAGTAATATTCTGATTATATCGATCGGTTGAGGTCATATCTTCCTTATATGGCAATGCAGTATTTCCATGGCTATTTCTATCTCCCCCGTGATTCTGCACAGCAGTATTGCCGCCATTTTGTTGCTGTGACGGATGTGACGTCATATGTGCGTCACCACCTTTTGATCCGGAACCGTCGTTTTTCATGGATCCATAAGATCCCGGGGGTTTGTGAAGGTCGTCGCCGCCAGGATGGTGCTGGGAATCGAAGGATTTGCCGTTCATCAGACCTGGAATGGAAAATGATATAATAAAACTTCATGTTTTAAGGGCCATACAATCATTGATTGACCCGAGGGCACTGACCTGGCCTACCTTGAAGTTTTTTCGAGCATTTTCCCTGACATACCTTGCTTTATAAATGTTGCAATCTATTAATAAACGAGACCAATGACATTATCTTTCTGAAATACATAGTTAATACATAGGAAATATAGAAATTATATAAAAAAAAAGGTTGCCTCGAATGTCCAAGCAACATTTACTTTCGCTTTTTCTCAAGCTAACTTGGATTTCATCGGGAGCATTATCTGTGATGCATTGCTTTTCATTAATAATGGTCTACCTTAAAAACACTTATTCAAATAACCCAAAATCACAAACCAGGAGCGCCCTTCTGGCTCGTGACGTCATCTTGGTCTGGATCCGCCCAGGGTTGTTTCTCTCCGGACGCAAAAATAGCGTAGAAAGTGACGCCGCCAAAATGGATGAGGCTGGCGATGAGAAAGACCGTCTCCCACTCGGATGCAGTCTAAAGAAGTAAAACAGAAGAAAAATATAAGATTAACTTGTTTTGATAGTGATAATTCTTGAAAATATTCTCGTGTATATTGGAAACTATCCTTTGATTTTAACGCATGCGAATTTGCTCAACGCCATGTTTACAGGTGTTTTATAGCAATTAACATTATCTCCGAAAATAAAACAAAATAAGAATACACCTGCAAATTTAGGAATGATTTTTTGGTTATAAAAGTGTAATTGTTAATGCATGTTGGGACCAGTTTAATAAAAACTATCTTAATAAGCCATTAGAAATATAATATTAGAGGTATAGTTGATTTATCATAAAGTTCTTACGGACTCAAAAGTAAACAAAAGTGTTTTTACAATTAAAAAAAAAACAGTTATTTAGAATTTTGAAATGAATAAAGAAACAATTACATTCATACCTTGTCTTTTGTGAGTTGTTCAGTAACAATGGGACACAGCATGCCGGCTAGAGTACCCACTCCGTTGGACAATCCCATCAAAATACTAGCATAGCGAGGTGCAATGTCAAGATGGTTGACTTGGAATCCTACAAAGGACATATCATATTAGAAGTAAAAAAAAACACTTCATTATTTGTTTTAATTCATAAATAAAATATTATGAGCCACTTTATAAAAAATGCACTCACTAATAGCCGGAGTTTACTAACAAAACATTTTAAATAGCATTTTTGACTATTTCAAAATTATACTTCGATTTATACTTCGATACTATACTTCAATTTACAAATCGATCGAAAAATAGATGCATACATGTCTGTATGACGACAATTATGTTATGTAACGTCAGTCGATCTTAAGATGCATAACACTGAAAATGTTAAAATGAACTAACAAACCTGAAATAGCAAAGCCGCTGAAACCGACGGCAATCGTTAAGCATATGATCGAGGCAGTTGTGTCACGTGTGTAACCAACAACCAATAGAAACACCGCTTCCATCCCGAAACCTATTGATGTATAATGGCTTGAAATAGTTCAACATAACTTTATGCGCGAACATCAACTTTGTGTCAATAAAATTTACATTTTATTGGACGGTACTCATCTCTATGGACAAATAATAAATGTGAATGAGTATAAATACTTAACGATCACCTTTTGAATGTGTTATAACAGGCTGAGTACAGTAGATTCAGTGTTAATTAAAATACATATTTACACGTTTATCACAAATAAGATAACGATAGAAAACGATGATTTTTGAAATTTAACAAAATTACAACATTAATATTACCCCCGCAGTTGAAGATCTTTCTCACGGCGGTTGTTGTTAAGTATCCGTGTTTCCTTAAGAAATCGGCCATTTGTCCGCCAAAGGGCACGATAATCGCCATGACTAGATGGGGTAGAGCTGACAAGATTCCACTCTGAAACATTAGAATAGAAGTAGTTTTAATGATAAAAAAGGAAATAATTATATTAATTATCTTTTGTCTATGTTCTATGGCTAAAAATCTTGGTTTACAACATATTGATTGCGATATAGGTTTAAGCATTGACCCTGATTATTCTTGAAATGCAAAATATATACCACTTATTCGTCTAAATAGAATCCACTTTTGCTTCCAAACAACATTTGTTTTGATGTTGAGGGACAGGATCATAGTTTAGTAGTATCAAACCGAGCAGCATATATGTTTCAGTTAATTTAATAAAGAGCATATGAGCATACCGATTTGATATCGAATCCGAACGCGTCACTGAAGTACTTGGGTTGCGTTATGATGAGAAGATAGAAACTCCAGCTGCGTGCGAAATTCGCCACCAAAATGGCGTAGACAGGAAGTGACGTAAAGAACTGTTTCCATGGCGTCTTCAAGAACTGCATTTGGGAAAAACGTTATGTTAATTTTATTCAAAGATATGTTTTAGTTCAAATTAAAACTTATTAAAATGGCGTAGACAGGGAATGACGTAAAGAACTGTTTCCAGGGTGTCTTGGGGAACTGCATTTTGGAAAAATATAGATAAACTTATTTAATTGCAATGCTTTTTTTAATAGGTGTCAAATTGGGTGAACATGGAGTGGCGTATAATGAACTGTTTCCAAGAGTTTTGACAAATTGCAATTCAAAACATACTTATATTTAGTTCATGATGTTCAAATTCATTTTTTGTTTACTTTAAATGTATAAAAATGGCGTAAACATGAAGTGAAATATAAAGAACTGTTTCCATGACGTCTTGAGAAACTGAAAAAGTAAAGAGTAAAATTTATAATTCTTATGTAGCTAAATAACTTCGCTTAAAATGTATGATGTGTTATTTAAAGAGTAGATTGTTCGAGATGAGTTATTGATTTCGCAGTTTAATACTTTATACTTATCATATTTGTTTCCGTTAATTTAATTTCATTATATAATATTTTCCTTAATCGTTTAATTACGAAAAAGCTATATCACAGTTGATAATTGTAGCAAATCAAGTTAATTTAAACGCTGTATATCATTATATCTAACCTATGTGTAACCAGTTTAGTTTATAACAGTGCCTAACTAACGTTATATATTTCAAAAGGAACAATTATAGGACAATTCGCGGTGTTATATGGTTGTTTGAATTTTTAAGCTTTGGGGGTTAACATGGTTACCAATAGTTAAAAATTTTTACTCACAGATTAAGCATTTTAGTATGTTAAATGAGGGCATAATGGTATGTTATATATTCAAGGTAAAACTACTTAATTGCAGGCTTTATCTAAGAACTAATCAGTCAAATCGATAATAGTTCGCTTGATATTTTGCAAAAGAGGCTATTCAAAATCATCCTCTTTATATTAGTAAATGCATATCAACATATTAGTATCTTAAGGCTGGTATATTAGTTGGATTAACATTCCCAATAAAAATAAAATTATTTCGCACCACCAACTTAACAATTGTACCAACTCTTCAGCAAGTTTCACATTTTCTTCCTTCAAAATTATTTCATCAAAAATGGCAACATTAAATACGAAGATAATACATCACAATGAAGAATATATAAAATAAGATTTAATTGTTAAATCAACTTCATAAGAAATTTAAAGCAATTTCAAATTTACACTCAGTGCCCTTTTATAAGAAAATAATTGCTTGATCTTAACCATGTCCTTATTACGTATTATTCGTAATGAATTTTTCGATTAAGAATCGGTTATCTCTTAATTCAGGTCCCAATTACCCTAATAGTTCAATAGATTGGCAACCGATTTAATTCTTTCTTGACACGCTTCGGGTATCCTCATATAAATTCACATTTGTGAAATAATACAAAATATACCTTGTTAGAAATGAGTGATGTATTCTGCGCAATAGACTCTTGGATATAGTGTCCCTTTTTATCTGTTATTTTTGTTCATGTACTTATATAACAAGATATTAATCATTAGATCTATCAACTATTGTTACAAATTCCAAAGAGTCTACCTTGTTTGAAATGAGTGACGTATTCTGCGCAATAGACCTTTGGATATAGAGTCTTTCATAATGCTTATATTGCTCATATAAGAAGATAGTTTTAGTCATATATATATATATGGAAACTTATGAGGAAATTATGCGTGCCTTGTTTGAAATGAGTGACGTGTTCTGCGCAATGGACTCCTGGATATAGAGTCTCTCGTCCTCTTTGATCCTCGTATAGGTATCTTATATAACAAGATCTAATTATACTTTATCAAATATCGTTACAAATTCATGGAGTTTACCTTGTTTGAAATGAGCGACGTATTCTGCGCAATAGACTCCTGGATATAGAGTCTCTCGTCCTCTTTGATCCTTGTGTGTGTATCTTATATATTATATATTTTTTCAGAAATATTTATAACCCGTGTATAATTAAACAATCCGTACCTTGTTTGAAATAAGTGATGTATTCTGCGCAATAGACTCCTGGATATAGAGTCTCTCGTCTTCCTTTATTCTCGTGTGTGTCGCCGGTTTCTCGTAAGCCATCATGTGCCACGAAATGTACCACAGCATGCCCATCACACCTGAAAAATGGATAAATATGTCATTTATATGTAAATATATCTAAGTATGTAAGAAAATATGAATAGAAATGTATATGGTTATAATACGGTATAAAGTACAACGAGATGTAGGTATCCATTGAATGAAAAGCAAACGAAGCTGCAAAATCGTCCAATGTAAAAAAAAACGCCATATATTTTTTATAGCTATAGGTAAACAAACTAATTTATCTTTATAAAATAACTCTTCTTCCTTATTTAATTCAGATTGGCTATTTTATGCACGTGAAAAAGGCTCATATTATTGTTTGAAGGCATGACAAAATGGATAAATTTATTACATATATTTACCATAGAAATAGAAGCATGATGGCCAGCCGAGGTATTCCGTGAGCAATCCTGATAGCGGCATACCCAGTACAGCTCCAGCATAGGACCCTGAAGTATAAAAATGAATGTATCAAAGTATACTCGACAACAAAAGAAGTGTCCGGTCATTTTAGGTTAATATTTTTTCATTGTATCAAAAGTGGAACCAATTAAAACACGTTTGTTAGTTTCAGTTATGATAATTATAGGTGGTCTCGCAAACCTAACAATCTAGAATCCGTTTGACGAGTATCTCGTTCGTTTTATCGAAGGGCAAAGAAACATTGAATTCGATCATCATTCAATGAGTATCGGTAGGAGAGAAAAAGCGATATTTGCTAGAGATAGTATAAGGTTTTCGTAACTCAAAAACGGTGAGAAATAGTTAATTTCTTTGCCACATGAGTCGCAGCGCACATCGTAAAATATCGGAAATGTTTTTTTTTTCGCGCTTAAGTACGAAAACAGTCTTAATCACATTATACAATAAAAGCGGCATGATTTCAAAATAGCTCACATGCTCTAAACTCTGTTAATTGCACTTTGAATTCCATTCGCTCCATAGCCTAGACGTTATTTTCGAATAAACTCGGCAAAATTGGAAAGGTATAACTTAACCTGGTTATATTGACGGGGTATTCGAACGAAAATGGTCATTGTCAATATTATCTTCAAGGGTGTGCAAAATATAAAAGATAAACCGAAAGGCTGTTGTTGTCCTCGTTTTCCATATAAACGATGTCGCGAAATGCATTGAAAATACGCTCGATATAGGCGCGGTTTCGAGCAAACAATCGATTATTGAGTGAATACGCTTTAAATAGATTAGAACATTGTAATCTAGAGTTACGAGTTATGAAAAACTGTTTAACTGTCGTTTTAGACGCGTAATCACGCTAAAGTTGAGTAGAATACGTCGATCTGTTTATCAAGGCATACGCTTGCGCGCACCATTACTACGAGGCTTGGGCGTGGAAATCGACCATCAGGTTGTCTTAGACATGCACTAAAATTGATTTTTCTTGATGGAAAACTTAAAATACGGATTTAACAAAGGTTCACTGAATGTGACTTTTCGATCACTATCGTGTTTCTAAGTAACCAGAAAATAAGCGATACGTGATTTCCAAAACGGTTGTAAACCCGTTAATGTAGCATTACAAAACCCGTGAAGGCATCATTTGACATATTCAAACATTTGTTTTGAACAATTGTACTAAAGCTGGCACTTCCGGTGCCTATCGTCTGACTATTCGCAAGATACTTTGTCAACTCGAGCGATCGCCGCAACTGACTTAAATTTTCGAATATGCACCTAAAGAGTCCAAATGTACCAATTACCTTAAAAATTTCTGGCAAGACAGGCATATTTGAGGGTTTGTTACTCGCTATTTCGTTCACTCATTTTCAAGAGTTCGCCGTATCGTCGATAGCAAATATAGAGTCGTAAACACTTATTAAATGAACTCACATTATGTGCTGTTTCATTTGGTACATAATTGATAAAAATAGACCAAATACTTTTAAAGTTACAGAGATTTGAACAACCGGACACTTCTTTTGTTGTCGAGTATATATGGCATTGAACAAAAAATCAATACCAAATGCATATCTGATATGTACACATGATGCAGAAAAAAGTGTACTTTATGAATCTGTAAAGAGTTTATCATATATGTATCTGTGAAGAATTTATCATACATTTATCATCAGAAAATGAATATGCATCAAAATGCTTGAACTATGAAATCGCATAATTTCTTGATCTAAGGATACTCTTTTTTAAAACTCACAAATCTTTCAGGACACCGCTTTATGTATGGTAGGAACAAAGCACTTAACATTATTTCTTTTAATTCATAAATGAATTACTATGTTTGCATTTGCATTATTGTTGCATTCAACAACAAGTTACTTTGCTTCTTTTTCAGACAAGCTTTTCTTGAGTATCCATCACAACGCTAACTTAATAATCGTGACAGTCATTGAATTAGGATAATGGACTTGTGTAATGTAATAACAGTTCCGCTTTCTCTCATTCAATTCCCACAGCTGGGACACAAGAGTCCTCCGATGCAAATGTAACATCACTTTAGGATTGTTTTCTTTCGGAGGTCTTGAGAGAGTGTTTTTTTTTTTCTTAATAATTCTTAACAAAAAATAACCTCTGGTCAAATTACAATGTCTGAATTTTTAAATTTGCATTAATTATATAAATCTTGATATATAGCTCAACAGATGACTGTATTTCTCCTCTTTTAATTTTTAAATAGCATCCTTGAGAAATCTGATGATATTCGTATTGATAATGATTTGTTGTTTTCATAATTTGTTAGCCAGCATGTGCCGGTTGAATTTCATATATTTGTATCCATTTGTATTGACATAGCATGTACAAAATTATGTTTAACGCACAATATGGCATTCGTTAAGATATTGCACACAAAACAAATTGAATATTAAACACAACATGTATACGTGCTGCTCTATTTCCATTCGATGTATATTTTTGAAATTGATCAAACTATTATACGTCACGAAGTTTTGATTTCTAGCCAGATATGTTTGAATAAAAACATAGAAGTAAAACTTACCACAGAACGACAAGGTAGCAAGTCTGGATCGTTCAAGCGGAGGCGCCCAGTGTCTCCAGATGCCGTGGGCTGCGGGATATGTGACGCCCTGAATATGTGTAATATTCGATGATTGAAATGCAGTTTATTTATATAAGAATTAATAAAATAAAATGATGTATGGTATTGGTTTGTAATTATATTATAAATGAACAACTTATAAATTGAAACATGACTGACAATTACATTCGGGACTTGTTTTCTAATGAACCTGAAGAATCTGGCTTAGTTTATTTATAAACACTTGAATCTTATATTTCTGTTTAAAGTTTAAGATGAAAACAGATTTGATGCCACGTCTTCAAGCTTACTTGTTTCTTTTTTGTGTGTGTCTTGATAATCATTTATTCATACAGAAGTCCAAAACGTGTTCATTATGCATAGCACTTACCTCTACAAGACCTTGCGTTATCCTCACACCCATAACCGCTCCATAGTGAATACGGCAGGCGGTCGGAATGAGCAGGTTGAGACAGGACGAGATTGCTATAGCCATTCCGAATATCCTTTTAAAAATTAAATAACAATATAGTTTTGATTGCTTTTATTGCTCTCGTAAAACCAGGTAGGACTATGAAGTCGATTGTTTTCATTGTAATGATTTTTCCTCTTACATTAAAAAGGCAATTCCCCATGCCATGAATGTTCAGTTTCAGCACTATAAAAAGCAAGTGTATTAGATTTGTTATTTTGGTAATCTCGAATTATATACTCAAAAAGAAAGTATTATCATGTTATATTTTTTCCTTAATTTAAGCCTTAACTTAATAAAAATTTGTTACTGTATACTATGTTAAATATCAAAATACACAACTACATGTATTATGCAACGTATCATAAATACTTGGGCTTATTTATAAAAGCTTATTTAAACGTTTTGCTAATCATAATACCTGTGTGCGGGCATTCGCGATGCCATATAGCCACCCGGTATTTGAGTCACGATATATCCCCAGAAGAATGAACTGTCAATCAGACCAACGATTCCTGGCGTCCAATCGAATTCCGCGGGCTAAACAGTACAATAGAGTGCATTTGTTATGATAACTTTGTGATATTAATATATGTGTTTTGAATCTGCTTCATAATCTAACTTTCGGTAATGAATGTTTTTACACTGATTCATATGAGTAAGGCAATTATTACATTATCTACCCTTATCTAATTAAAGAGAAATGCCATCATGTACCCAGCGCCGAACAGTTAGGCGTTGGGGCCGTGTGCAACAGGATGAGAAATGAATGGTTGATTTGAGCAAGTTAATCTATCCCAATGTTCAAATATTTAAAATTTAATTTATTTCTTTTAAATTTGCATTTTTTATTGCCATACAAATAATTTCAATTCAACAATTAATTGAAATAACACGTTTATCACTGATTAACCGAAACTACATGAGAGTATTTGCCAACCATTGATAAAAAACCTGATCATTGTCAATTTGAAAACAATACTTAAACGCTCTCACCAATGTCACATTGGGATGATCCGGTGACGTTTGATTGTTAATCATTTGCAGTACAGCCACACCCATATTGCATCGAATACCAAAGGAGATCATGAAGCCGATACTGCTTAATATGGAAATGGTATAACGACAGCTCAGACTGTTACATGGTGCCTGGCCGCAGTAGAAACAGAGACGGTCTACCCAGGTCTTCTGCGGTCTGTGAATGATAAAAAGGATTTTAATAAATAAAATTTATTTTAAAATTAAATATATAACTGTGTACGCACAGTGTACTTCCCACTCGCAAGGTACGTCCGATTTGACGCAACGTCGCTGCCACGTCTTTTCTTACGTCCGCGACGAATACAGAAACTTTGATTTGGGCCAAAAGTCGTACGTCTGCTCAACGTCCGTGGACGTCTTGCTGAGTGGGATGTAGTCTCGTACACAGTATGAGAAATGGAAAATCCCGATTCGTTAAATATATCCTGAATAGTTATAAACATTGTTATATTGTAACAGCGAGAACTACAATAGTTGACCTAATTAAAGAGCCGAAAAATATAGGACAGGTTACAAGACTCAACGGCTGAAAATAAAAACATAGTAGTTGTATTCTACAAATCCTTTTACGCCACTGCAAAAACCTGATAGGATAAAGAGAAAATCTTGTACATGTATAGCATAATTGTTCGAGTAAATAATCGTCACAACTGCTCTTATAAATATAAGGAAGAACGAGTTGAAATTACCAGCTGTAAGAAAATAAATATAAACAATTTTAAAACACAAACATAAAACATATTATTGAAAGTGTTTTGTTAATCAAATCAGCTCGATAGCTACTAAAAGAAAGCCAAAAGAAAAGAAAAAGGAGAGCATATGTTTTAGGTTGCGAAATGATGTATCAAACTGGAAATTGAAAACTTTGCTGGATCATAAACGACCTTTGAAACAAAGATTTCCACTGACCGAGGAAATGATTATCAATATCAAAGAATTTATCGATAGAGGTCATGTCAGAGCTAAGAGCTATTTTCATCCGAGGAACTTTAAGGTATGTTTGGATCGTTACAATGGATTATTTACTGTTTATTTAGATAAAAAGTCTATGATTATATTTGATAGTTGAATAATCAAAATGTTTTTGAAACATGGTTTCGAGTTTGTATGGTCTATACCGATTTACATGTACATGTTATTACGGTGAGTCTATTTATATGAGGATTTAGGCGAAAACTATTTAAGAAAAAAAATCGCAATTGCATAACATAGAACCCCTGCATGATCACATCTTATCAAATGCTACAAATGCTTATGTGCCTTTATGTTCATGTTTAATAAATGATTCAACCGACCTACTTGACTATATCATATCATTTGCAGGATATAGAGCTCAAGCACAAATGGCCAGCTTTACTCGACAAGCTAGAACATCAAGCTGTCCTCATTCATCCCATCTGGCAATACCTTATGGATGAACTAATCGGAATGAAAATGGACGATGGAGGCCTAATGGATTTCAAACAGAAACTGATGAACAAATGTGTCTTGTACGGAATGGCTGATTTCAAAAAGAATATCAAAGGCCGCGAGAATGAATTCAGAGAGGATGTTAAAAGGGATAAAGATATCGTGGCCCTTGTCAGAAATATGATCGAGGTATGTCACTACATTTTAAAGGATGACACCAGAAACAAGACAGAATAACTGACGCGCGCATTACTAACTTCTCGTGGCAAACGCTAAATGCTTAACGTTAAACGCACAAACACTAAACCATAAAACACTAAACGCTAAACGCACAAACGCTAGACGCTAAACGCACAAACGCTTAACGTACAAACGTGAAACGCTAAATGTTCAACCATATAGCCACTCATACATGTATGTGTGAGGGGTAAATTAAGAGTATCATTATGAGTGGTTTTCATAATCCCCAGAATGCCCTTTTATCATACGCTAAACGTTAAATACTAAACGTTAAACGCACATACGCTAAACGTTAAATGCTAAACGCTAAACGTTAGAAAAATCCAGAAGTTAAGATTGCGCGCCACTGTACATGGCTGCATCATACTGGTGTTAATGTTGATATGTTTTCTTGCTTATATGGTCACACTATTAAGGTACATATAACTAAGATGCACGCTTATTTAGGGTAGGGTCATCGGGCAGCGACAAATTTGCCTCAGACGACATAATTTGGTATAATATACTCGACAAGAAAAGAAGTGTCCGGTTGTTCAAACTACTGTAACTTAAAAAATATTTGGTCGATTTTTATCAATTATGTACCAAATTAAACAGCACATAATGTGACTTTATTTAATGAGCTTTTACAACTCTATATTTGCTATTGACGATTCGGCGAACTCTTGAAAATGAACGATCAAAAAAGCGAGTAACAAACCCTCTAAGATGCATTACCATGGCTGTTTCAAATATCTATCTATTATTTTCACAGGTAATTGGTACATTTGGACTCTTTTGTTGCATATTCAATAATTCAAGCCAGTTGTGGCGGTCGCTGAAGTTAATAAAAGTGTTTCGCGAATGGCCCGACCCAAGGCACCGGAAGTGCAAGCTTTGGGACAATTGTTCAAATAACAGTTTGCATATGTCGAATGCGGCCTTCACTGGTTTTCTAATGCTCCATTTATGGATTTACAACAGTTTTGAAAATTACGTTTCGCTTATTTTTTGGTTACTTCGAAGCACGATATTGATCGAAAAAGCACGTTAAGTAAACCTTTGGTAAATCCGTAGCTAAAGTTTTCAATCAATACAAAACACATTTTCGTGCATGTCTAAGACAACCTGATGGCCGATTCCCATGCCCTAGCCTCGTAGCAATAGTTTACGCAAGCGTACGACTCGATAAACAGATCGAACTATTTAACTCAATTTTATAGTGAAAAGGCGGCTAAAATGACAGTTAAACAGCTACTCATAGCACGTAACTCTAGATTACAATGTTCCTACCTATTTTAAGCGTTTTCACTTAAAAATCCATTGTTTGCGCGAAACTGCGCCAATATAGAGCGTATTTTCAATGTATTTCGCGACATCGTATATAAGGCAAACGAGGATATGAACGGCGTTTCGGTATAATTTTTCTATTCCGCGCACCCTTGAAGATAATATTGACAATGACAGTTTGCATTCGAATGTCCCGACTATGTAGCCAGGTTAAATTATCCCTTTCAAAACAAACCGAGTTTATTCGAGAATTACGGCTAGACTATGGAGCAAATGAAATTCAAAGTGCAATTAACAAAGTAAAGAGCCTGTGAGCTATCTTAATATCATACCGCTTTTATTTTGTAACGTGATAAAGACTGTTTTCGCAGTTAAGCGTCAAAACACGCTTTTCCGAC
>LQRL01162003.1:58659-71530 GCA_001703475.1 Hydroides elegans
TGCGTCGCATGTCGCATTAAAATTTATTATTTCTCACCGGGTTTGAGTAACGAAAACCTTGTACTATTTATAGAACATAGCGCTTTTCCTCTCCTTCCGATACTCATTGAATAATGGTCAAAATCAATGTTTCTTAGCCCTTCGATAAATCGAACGAGATAATCGTCAAACGGATTCCAGATTGTTAGGTTTGCGAGACCATCCATAATTAACATAACTGAAACTAACCAAAATCTTTTAATTGGTTCCACTTTTTATACAATTAAAAAATATAAACCTAAAATGACCGGACACTTATTTTGTTGTCGAGTATAGATCTGCGGCGTGACTAAAAAAGCGTGCATCTTAATTATATGCCCGATGACTGCAGCCTTATAGAGCAGCCTTATAGAGTAGCTACACTGATTTTGTAAATCATTTTTTTGTGCAGATAACGTTGCTTTAAAACGTTATTTTATAAAATCAACCTCCATATATCACTCTTTATTTGTTTTTCATAATCTTATTTTAGGCAAACAAGCCAAATGAGTTCGAACTCTACCCGAACGGCCACAGACCAAGCCAGGACAGGTTAGACGAAGATTCACAAACACCATTACCATCTTCCCGCGAAGAGAAACAAATTACAAACGAACCAATCACGACCAAAGAAATAGTAACTCGAACGTCACCTCCGAAAACACCAGATAAGCTAGATAGCCCGTTACCAAAAGAACCCATCGTTTCGGAAAAAGACGCTATGGCTAGACCGCTTTCAGTTGAGCCGCTCTCACCCAAGACTCCGCGAGAGCCGCCTGTTTACATTCACAAAAATGAATCTAAATTGAATACAAGTATAACGGCTATAAGTCCTGACGAGCCAAACTCGCCAGAAGAATCTACTCGTGGCGATTCCGCAAGTACCGTACGAAGTCAGGCTACGGATGTAGGATGTCAGTCCGAAATCAAAGATGTGAATATTCCTATTACTACGGAACGTGAGGGGGCTGTTACAAGACCGAAAATGGTGAATCGTGAAATCACGTGCGATCTCGATGTTGAGCATACCGAGCTAAACCTTGAAATGTCCAAACGACTCCATCACTTTGAAATCACCTTTCGCAATATACAATCGGACATGTTGGATATTCAGAAACGTCTAAGGCAGCTACGCTGGGGCAATAAGGATCTTGGTGAACTTGATACAACAAATAAAGAAACATTAATCGAGGAAGCTACAGACAAATTGAAACAAATCGAACAACAAATAGCCTGCGCCGAGAATAACGTCTCGAACGAGACAGAAAAGGGCACCGAAATAGACCGACTCCACGAGAAAGTGAAGCATTTCAAACGCGAATTAAAACAGGTCAAAGCCGAGAAACAAGCGATTAAGTTGAAACTGGATGAAGAAGAAAAAGCTCGTCTCGCTAAAATTGAGGAATTGGAACAAGCGACAAAACAACACAAAGAAGAGACGTCGCAATACAGAGATCAAATCAATGAGACGTTTGAACAGATGAAAGCTATGTATACGGAACTGAAGTTCTACAAAGGGGCTGAACAACGCCCGGAGTCGCCTGAGTGATATATAAGGCAATTTTGTTTTATCCGAGATATACACAACCGGAAGTAGAGGCAAACGTCGTAGAAACATTTATGAGTGTTTGTTGTAAAGATGGTCAGATCAAATTGATTTTTCGATAAATATTAGTTTGAGCGTCATGTGCAGTTGTAGCTCAGTTTTGCAGGAATTGTTATCTATGTTACTATTAAATATATCTTCGTGTATCATTATATTCGTTAACCATCTGCACCTCAGGCAAAAACAGTATTGTATACATGAGTCTACCTATGACAATCGGACTATTTCGTTCGATTTTTCAGTTCAAAAAGTATAAGATCATTCAATATCATTATTTGATATCAATAACTTAGAGTCATAAAAAACTTTTTTAAACTGTTACCTTTCGAATTCCTCATCAACTTCATCCAGTTCATCGTAAACCTGAGAATGGACGGCATCGTCACCTTTGTTGAAAATCCTGCAAAAAAAATAAAAAGAAATGTATATAATTTGAAATATATAGATAACGGAAAAACTTAAAGTGTTACTTATATATAAGATATATGTATAACTTTTTTGGTGTCGTGAACGCAGGGCTAATGTTGATACCCCGTCGCGACGAAATCGGACCTAAGAATTACGTTCGTCCAACGACAGAACAAAAAAAACACTTCTGGAAAATATATGTTTTGGCCAGAATAAATGCTTCCTTTCGACATCATGTTTGAATGGTACATTGTATAGACGAACATATGTGAGAAGATGTGTGAACTCATTCGATATCAACATGTTCTTTCTACGAAGGAAAGTTTTTTGATAGTTTGTTTTATGCTTAAGGGCACCACAAGGAACATCTTTCAAAAAGTTGTAAAATCACCTTAAAATAACGTTACGATTACGAACAAATAATTTTTGTCCAGTTTGAAACATAAAAAAACATCCGTTTTAAACATTTATACGCTCAATTCAACTAAATTACCTTTGTATATATTGCAAATAACAATGTATTAGACCATTTCAAACAAATTTAATCAATTTCCTCATATTGCTCATGTTTCCTAAACAAATCTCAGAATTTCCAAGGCCAAGCCAACTGGAATTCGGAGTGGGGGAGCCCGTTTTATGGTTAACAGCTCGTTGGTGCCTTTTTTCTAAATCTAACCGTTTGGAACAACTTTTGCTCAACGAACACAGAGATATACAGTCCATGATTATTCATTCTAGATGTTACAGGAGCTGCAAATATGAGCAAGGTTGCAAGCAGGCATTAGGCCACGGTCATAAAACGGGACCGAAGGCTAAATGTCATGTTTGATGTGTTAACAATCATATCTGGGTGAAAAAGTGATATCATATTTTATTAAGCACAATGCTTTTTGATGGAGACATATTTGATCTTTTACAGTGTCGATGAAACATCACGATTAAGGTTTAAAACGTATGTTACTCTAAAATGATAATTCAGAACATTCAACTAGCGATTGTTTTTATAGTCTTTTATAGTATAAAAAGAAGCATCAGTATAGATTGGAGATTCGCAAACGAATGATGGCACCATGATAGCGGGGGGTTTAAAAAAACGAGATTTCGGACTAAATAAAAGCAATTTGATATCGAAATATCTTGGAGTCAGACCCTAATACAACAACTCTAGCTCTCCCCATGGAACCCCCAAACCCCAACCCCTTTCTAGCCCCAAACAAAAAAAAAAAAGAAGAGATTTCGGACTAAATAAAAGCAATGTGATAACGTGTCGACAGTGATTAACTCGGAAGATTCTGCTCAGTTGAGATCGCATACTGCAGAGCAAAGGTCATTGCGTCCCGGGAATGGCAATTTCCATGGTAATCATTTTCAAAAGTAAGATTCGCTATAGTAACGTACATGTAGTTGAATCCACAAAATGCATTCAAAACAGCTGAGACAGTTACGTTTAATTTATCATTAATCGTCTCAAGTTTTCAATAATTTGTTAAATTAAGCAAGAGTATGAGAACTTATATAACAAAATGTCATGGTCGTTAACAGTGCTGTTAAAGCAATATGAATTGGTTTCATATTTAATCTTTATATTTTAGTAATTTTTAACGAAGTAGATGGAATCGAGAATATTCCAAATAATGTTTTATGTATTTTAGGAGTTCCAAATAATATATAATTGCTCTGCTATTAATCCATTGTTTTTTTTTCTTAAAACTCATATCTATGTCTGGCTGACAAAATGTGCAATAAAATACTAATTTGTCAAAAGGGCAAGCAACCAGCAATATTAATGTAGGTCCTACATGTATGTCTTTTATTTCCTACCCTTACATAAAAAGGGTACCCAACTTGTAAGTCTCCCAAATGTAAACAATTTAATGTCTTAAAAGAGCTTTGTGTAATGTGAAATTCAATCTTTTTGTCATAGCAAAGTAATGAAATTATAAAATCTTCATTTACCTATCTCAAATGTGGAATAATACTATCTAAAGCAGCAGCTCGTTTGATTAATGTATACCCACAATTATGATAGCTGGATGCTCATGCGCTGTGTTCCAACAACAATTCGTTTGGTTCCCCACTAACCTGTCATGAATATTTCATAGCATTTCACACGTTTATTGCTTTGTGGGTCCTATTGTTATGGCACCCATATAAAGACATCGTTGAGGACAACCGAGACATATCCGCAAATATTAATGCCAGAGGATTTCTCAAGGTCTGGACGCGAAAGAAGCGTTTTCGAGCAATTTGTCCCTTATAAACCGCTTTTTAAAAAATACATTACTAAATGTAATGACATGCTTGTAAATTTACTGTTTTGTATGTTTCTGTAGTTTCTATTTCAAGCAGTTAAGAAATAATGGTAAATCAGGGGATATTGGTTTTATTTCATTATATATATATGAACTTTGTAGCATTCGCTAAAAAAATCAGCAAGCATTATATATGAGACAGTTGTACACCCTCGTTATAATTTTTATCAAGGAAAAATGTGATTATAAGTTTCTCATCCGGAATGTATTGTAAAACTTGATTTGTTAGGGAAAACATTCGGAGAAAGTTTAGAGAATGCCCTGACCCTTATCCGTGAATATACACGGCACGAATCACATTTTTGTCCGCGAATATTAACTACGAGAATTAGATTATATTGTGCTAGCATAGCGACGCGTGTCCCATGAGGAATGTGCACTCTACCGCAGTTGATAAGCTCTTATTTATAATTCATTTATTATTCATGAACATATTACAGGAATGTTCCATGCAGCTTTGCGCGCATATTATTTTTGTTAACACGATAGATTATACCAATAATACTTAGCAATTGTAGCTTTAACCCCTTATATTTCAAGTTAACGGAGCCACCAATTGACATTCCTATTACAATTTGGTTATGACAGGCTTTTTTACCAAATAAATGTTATAACAATCAGACGAAAGCAACACTAGCTATTTCTAAGCATTGTATATGGGTACATTTCGTGATAGTATGATGAAGCCCTTCTTTGTCTGTTAAAACGAAATAAAACAGAAGATTTAAACACATTAATTTCTTTTGCTTTTATTGGAACTACTTTCGGTCGAGTCTCTTTGAAAAATCCCTTCATTAGATGCGGAGGGATGCAGCGAGAATAAACCCAAGTTGGGGATATCACCTTAATTCAGAGTGTAATCCAGGTACTAAGTCCAGTAAATTACTGTGCAGGAGAACCCAATAAGCAATAATGTGATCATCATTTAGAATAGCTTAGAGGTTTTTTTAGGTAAGGGATTATAAATTCATTAGTTTCAAAGACAAAAATTGGATTGAAATTTGTTGTCAAATTGACCAGCACCATTTAGTATCAAAACAATTCAGAAGCATGCGTTTTTCTTTTCATATGCATTTATGCGTCAATGGTTTAACGTTCATATATTTGCTCGTTAATGCGTTTGTGTTGGCGCGCTGCGTTTATGCATTCGCTATGAACTGTATGGGACTGTATATTAAACATGATATTAAAAATGTAATAAATACTTATATTGTTAAAAACTTCGATGATAAGGTGAATGTTCACTGACAAGCAGTCATACAAAATCCAAAATCCAAAATCAAACGATGAGTGTTTCCCATAGTTAAAACTATGCTTATTTTACCTCCCATTATGACATTACATCCCGCTATTTTTCCCCATAAAAGCGATGACCTTTCGCTCTTGGGGCCAACAATCCAACGTTAATCGCTGACGACAACTTATCACATTGCTTTATTTTTTGGGGGCTGATGTTGGATTAGGGGCCAAAATGAATGTGGCTTGGTCTCCTTGCTTTAGTTACCTTTGAGTACAATGTGCAAAAGATGGTTTCGAGTGGAAATAAGACGGCGACGTAAGGGTGGAGAGGGCGTCCCTACATACCCAACTAATAACCTTTTTCGACGTCACGATGATCCCTTTTCATTTTCATAGTGGCAACATATACATGTAAATAATATTGTAAACGTTACTCATGCTTCTATTTAACCAATATTGACCGTTATCGAATAGTATTTTAGCCAATGCATAACCTCATTAATTAATTAAAAAACAACACTTTAGCATCACAATATTTTCTAACGTGAGAACAACGGCATGCCTCATAATGCAATGGAAAGCGACATCCAATGAAATAGAACCATTAATCAACGGATGTGTTTATTACATCAACACGACAGTTACATTCTCATTTATTCTATCTCTGCACTGACTACCCTCTCTATATATTCAATTGCCTGATTGTTCAGGATTTCAACAATAGCCGCCATCACCAAAACTTGAAAGTGAATTCAATTGCAATAGCCATCCCACGCCTATACATGTGAAACAATATATGTTTTATGACCTGTCAACGTTACATATTAAGTAGGCAGAAAAATAGCTCTTCATATCCCGCACTCGTAAATTACAATAGCATATAAATTTATATTTCATATGGAGTCAACTAAATAATCGCTACAGAACGTCGCCTCAAATGATAGTTGAGTAAAAAGGTTGATGTAGACGTTTGAACGACACACCTCGGTGAAACGCCATAATATGTGACTTGAAATGTGAGACAAAAGAATACCATCCTCAAAAGCAAGAATAACAATAAAAAAAATTAAAGTGTAGAAAGTAAGAAACTATGAGATCGCTAAAATATCCATAAGCGGAAAAAATCATCTGATTTACAGCACACAAAAGGTGTTTGGATCATTAGTTTTATTGTCGAGTAACAATTCACTTGATGGCATTATACTAAGTCAATGACCAAAACTGCAATAAACTAATAAGCATACGTTTTAGTGTTGATGAGTTTGAGGGATTTATCGTGGAATAACTCTTATCGTTATATATGGAACCTAGCTAGTCAAAAAGTAAATAATTTGTCTCTGAAACTTTATCGCATTTATATTTTTTTTATCCTTTTTATACATAAAAACTAAAATCATCATTAATGATAGACGCTTCTTAAAATCCAGATAGAGAATATGATTGAAAGCTAACTACTTTCGTTTTGTTTTACATGTTTGTGTGTGTGTGTTTTTTTTTGTCTCTTTTGCCAATTTACCAGTTTTACCTGCACCAATGAAATAGCGAAAATGGTTCCAATTGAACCATTTGTTCTGCCAAAGGTCGCAGTAACTTCTGATCTAAACAAGCGAACTGTTCTCAAACCGGAATGTTTATGGTCCGAGTTGTGAGCATGACCTTTAAGGTACTTTATGCCTTGAGACATTGGTCTCTTAAAGTGACCCAGAAAACGGGACCAGCAAAGGCTATTGTTTTTTTTTTTTGTCGAAGGAGGGGATAAATAATAAAGTCACGCATGAATGAACTGAGACAGTGGCTAGTTGAAGAATTGGTTTGCTTTTCCCGAGCCGCTCTTTATAGTTGCTCCAGCAAGCTTCCCACATTGGTGAATGCATTTATGAATTTTACAATTCAGATGAATATATTTGAAATCATATATTAATTACAATGAAAAAGTGCATTGATCGAAACAATTTTCAAGCAATGTGTTAGGGTTTTGAGAGAAATGTACAACCGGCAAATAATGTTGTTAGCTTGTGCTTTGAATCTACCAGAACAAATTAAGAGCCAGCTATATTGAAAAAATAGGATCCATCTATGGCTAAAACATAGGTTTTCATAACACCCCGTTCCAAAATAAATCAAAAGCAACGATGATTTTATGCAATCTCTTTATAGCATTGCGAATGCAAACACGGTCATTATGGGTAATATCGCATAGGAATCGGTCATTTTAGGGATAATTCACAATCTGATTTTATGATACTTAAAAGTCCTGACTAAAACACAGCGGCAATATTTCGTAATGAGCAGTATCTATATATCAATGCTTTCCGGATGCTTTGATTAAAATATTTGCAATGAATGGAATCGGATTTGAACTAAAACTTTTTCACATAGACGTGTATGCAAAATAATCAGATTTTAAATGTATCTGGCTAACTCATCATAGTAATGAAACCTAATGATGTATGTGGATTCTACGTATATTGGTTTAAACATAAACGTATAATCTCATTGTCGATGTACATGTATGGCCTTTTATATATATAAGAAAAGAAAAATAAGATATATATAAATATTTCTAACTACATTTATTTGTTGTAATACTCGACTGTATATTTATATGATATGACACACCATTAAGTTATATAAATAGCGTTTTATATGTAGTGAGTTTATTGTATATTCAATTGGAATATATGGCATACCGCTATGTAATAAATTCATAAACCTTCATTGGGAAATATCTTTCTTTCCTTTCTTTTTGCCAATAGAATCGTTTTACCATGAAGGCAGACTGAGGAAGTTGTGTATGGTTAATAATTGCTTTAAATGTATCCATAAATGCTCCGGTATCAATTCTTGTTTGTAGCATCCTATAGAGTCTGCGACCTATTCCATTATTAAAATGAATGAGTGTTACCATTACCCCAATGCTGGCTTACAATCAATTAATTAATTTCGTCGCGATTGTTTTCCGATCCCTATGGAAAAGTCTCCATTCTATATTGTGTATTGTTGTAAGTTGTTTCCATGATTAATATGTTGATATTTTCTTATGAATATTCATTGAATAATGTTAATATATATTTTTATATCGGTTATAGACAAAGAATGACATGCTAACAGAATGAAAATCACACTTAAATAGTGATGTATATTATATTGTCTTAAAGTTTATTTAGTCGTAACGCTCTTGTTCGACGTTGGTCATTGGTAAAAACGGTCAGAGAATAATAACCATCCTTTAAACATGTGCATCAAGAAAAGAGATAAATTAAGCAAGTTTGTGGTTTGAATTGTCACTTACTGTTTATAAAGGGGTGTGATTGAGATACACTACCCACCTTTTCTTCATAGGTTTCGCTCATTAATAAAATGTTAAGTTATCGCTTTCGAAACCGAACTTTCGAAAACCCTCACTTCCTTGTTTCTAACGTGACGTCATTGCTATACCCGTCAATGTTGCTAATGTCACGCTCGGCCCTACAATTAATACATTATTGCACGCTACTAAACACTCATATATATATTCATTATCAAATGGACTGGTCACTTGTTTCCCGGAACAACTAATATATTAATATTAATGGTTGTCATGCATTAATTAATTTGGGCTTGCATTGTGTGGTCACTCAATCATTGTGAGTTGGCTTGCATTGTTTATTTGGCATTTGGTAGAAAGGTGGATGGACCGATTTGAGGCATCCAAGTTAAAATGGAGCATTTGTTTAATATCGTCTAATCACGTTCATTAAAAAAATCAAAACGCATCTGGCTAAGACATATACGATGAAATCGTGTCCAGTCAATAAGTCATTAAGTTAAAAGTAAATAAACACCAGGGGCCATGGCTATAAGCTTCATGGCTGGAAAGTTTATGATCGAAAATGTTTTGCTAAGAATTTTTCCCCGTGGTTTTCGGAAACTGTATGCATTCTCTATGCTGTTCAAAAAGCTTCATCTATGTGGTGTCATGGAAAAAAGTGATTCTAGACTATGCTTTTATTTACGTATTCTTTAGATGATACCGATTCACTACAGTATTCCGTAGCAAGTGCGTTCTCTAGTAAGCGATAATGGCTTTTGGTTGTGGCGCGCCATTACAATTATAGAAGCACCCCATAATGGAGCAATCATTCGATTACACTCATACAATTAGTGTGCTTGTTGAGTGTAACCCGGTATGCGTCGCAATAGAGAGGACTTTAGTTGCGAGTTAGAGGGATGGAGGACTGATTTTCAGATTTGATGCTGTTTGGAATGGTAGACCGGGAGGTATCGCTGTTGTCGATGTTTAAGTATAGATATTGGGGCCTAGGTGTTGGCCAACATGTAAATTATACACTTACTACTACGCCTAGCATACGTGACCAACCAGAATTGCAACTTCGCATTATGGTTAGACAGGGACTATATAAGTGTTGTAATAAACATGCAGAAAGCACCGTTTAAATACGTTTCGATCGAATCACGATAACATTCACTGATGTTTGCCTCCTAATCAGATCTCACAGCTTTCGTAGCTTATGCCTACATGTATGTGCCATTTTTATTATCAACTAGAATCTCACAACCATCCATGCCATCGCAAAACTACAATCCACTCCCGACCGAACTACATCAAGCCCCTTTTTCTCCATTGTGTCATCCGAAACACTGAGAGAGATTGTTACTTGAGCGAGATCGCTAATGAATGCATTAAGCATTAAGCACTTTGTACTCAAGATTCAACTATCGCGAGTGATCGCCCAAAACCAATCACAAGTAGAATCTATTTGAGTATTGCGGCTATTGATTGTTATAGCTTTGGTTGTTATGTTATAAAAAAATACATTCATATCGTACAGATTTGCTTGAAATCAAACATACATATTATAATGTCGCTAAAGATATATAATAGATGAGACGCTTCAGACTTAGACAGACAGCAATAGGACCCTTGCCGTCTATGCAGTGATGTACCATATGTTTTGGTATGTCCAGAATTCGATAATGTTCACGAAGGTTCACGATGTCAGACAGGTTCACGGCTCTATATACCCAGCTAACATAAAACCTCTTCATAAGCTCATATTGGCCTAGAATTAACTAATATGAAGTCAACATGAGGTCATGATGGAGTTTTATGCTCGATTGACATACCCTACTACTAGAACACCATGTTCACGAGGTTCACCATTTCACAGTCTCACATACACAGTCTCACATAACATATGTGGTTCATCATGTTCACGAGGTTCACGAATTGACATAAAGAAAATTTTAAGTTGAATTAAACGTAAATTAAAAAGAATAAATGATAAAAATGTTGTTTTACTGGTTAAGAGCAATCATTATCTTTAAGAAAAAAAACAGAAACAAATCTTTGATGTAAAAATTACATGATAAAATGTTGTTTTTCTTTGCTGATGTTATGGATTGGAAGGCATCTGAACGTGTAATTTAGAGACATAATAAATTGTTACGTCACAATATGATATCATTTATATTGATTTGTCTTGCAATGTAAGCAGACACTCATTTCGCATTGCATATATACTGAATGAAATATATAGGAAAAGGAAAACATCGGCTCGCTTATTCTGAAAATCATGATTTCGAAAATCATGTTTAAATATCAAATGTGTGTTCCATTTTTGCTTTTAATATTGTCTAAATCATAAATAATAAACAATATCACATTAGCATATTAAATATATTGCATTGAATTAAATATTATTTACGTTTTTTAATAGGTTTTTGAATTTGTTTCTTACGTAACTAATGCCTGACGCTGTGGCGCATAAGATTATGAGCTTTGACCATGTAATTAATTATGACGTCACAATTACGCATCTCATAATCTATGGTGTTTTTAAAACTGTTCGTGAACATCGTCAACGTCGTGAACGGGCGTGAACATTTTATAGTCCTGGACATGAATGATGTTTTTGAGAAAAAATGAAAAGATAAAGGTATTTTAGCCTCAGATCGACTTAAATACATTCTATTATTACATGCTTGACGTTGTTTTTATAAAGAACACATAAGGAGAGGCACTGGGCTTTCTAAAAGCCGTATTTTCCCGGTGACGCAATAAATAGGTCACAATGCTAATTTGCATATGTGTGAGCATTTATTGCGTCATTTTCATTCTTAGCATTACCCTCCCGGGTGACCAGCCGATTAGCGTTTTTTATCAAGAAAATTCATTTTTTATGTTTTAGAGTATTAAGTTATGCCTTATTTATAAACCCATGTTAACAATAGAAATATAAAAAGCATATAATAAAAATAATACTTCATGCTTTCAGGAAAATACGGGAAAATCATTGCCCCTCGGGAGACCGCCCGGGAGGGCCCTCAGGCTTCGCCTTCGGGCCCTCCCGGACGGTCTCCCTCTGGGCAATAATTTCCCGTATTTTCCTGAAAGCATGAAGTATTATTATATTATTATTAGGTGGTCCACTAATTACATAAATTTCAAAGTATAATCAAAGTAAACATGTTGCACTTATCCCTACTCGTATACATTCGTATCTCAAAATGAAGGGTGTCTTACATAAATGTGTTAAATGAATGGTGATGTAGAAGTTTTAGAGAGAATAGGCTCCAAAAGACTTAGTATTATTAATGGTCTATCACATAACAAATTTTCACTTTTGCGAGATGATATTTTTTGATTTTGTCATATAAATTAGACCGGCTGCCAAAAAAATTCATGTCAAATATTAGTGTAAAAACCCTTAATTCTGGGTTAAAACCTATATGCACGGAACGCGTCAATGGCAATACAGTATGAAGTTGCAACAGATTACAGCAGAGTAGCAGCACCTTAAGGATAATTAAGGAGATTTCCAGTATCCCTCAAGAGTCCGACAACACCCTTAAGAAGAACTGCTTTACACAGAGTGACAGGAAGGATTGCAGCGAGTATGGGATGTGTCATCAGTGATTTAGAGAGGTTGGATTTCAGCCATGAAATAGCCAAAGTAGAGCACATAACGGATTTTGGTTTTCATTTACATATATGATAAGATTAATATGTATTATAACATGATGAGATATTTTTTCGCTATATTTCCTTTATAATTTGAGACGTTTCTATTCTGCGATGGAACTCACGTTGACAATACGGCTCAAAACAATTGACGTCACTCCAATCAGCTGTTGAGCTTTTGCTGCAGTGGTTAGACATGCAGTGCATGCAGTAACATACACATGGTGTATCTTATGCGAAATACACGTGTTTCAAACAAAAAATGGCGTCAATAAATCCGTTTAAAAACGTAAAATTAACGAAAGATGATGTGCCTGATGCTTA
>LQRL01162018.1:9845-20176 GCA_001703475.1 Hydroides elegans
TTATTGATAGGGTTCTTCGCAGTTGGCCAAAACGCTGAAGATTTATATATTATAGACATCAATCCCACGTCAAACATATGTTAAAACTAGAAGTCTGTAAGTTGTATAGTTTTCATTTTATAGCAAAATAAAAAGTGTAACAAATTAAACTGAACACCTCTTGTATATGTTATTTTACTTTGAAGATTACATATTGGCAAAGTCAAGATAAATTTAGAATCGTGTTTCAAATTAATCAATCGTTATAAGTGGAAATTTGAATTCAAATTAGATAGTCATCAGTTGATATTCATTGAAATGGTTTTATATTCTCTTAAAAATAAAATCGATAAGTAAAGCTATTAAGTTACATATGTATAGATTATATTACATGGCTTGTTACTGTTTTTTCACATTGGCGTGATTCCTTTTGTATTGATAAATAGCTTTATTCATTTCAACACTTTTCATAATACATTTGCCACACAACTCTTTATATTATCTCACAGTTTTCACAGTTAATAAATCGTTCACTTTCACTTCCACAAAAGTGAATTTGCAAATAATGTTTTAAGTGTATATTCTTTTCTACCTTTTTAAAGACAGATATATTCATTATCTGACAATAATCACAGTTAGTAAATCGTTCACTTTCTCTGTCACAAAAGCTAATTTGCATATATATTTTTAAAAGCTATATTCTTTCAACATTTTTTAAACAGACAGCTATATTTATAATCTGACAATTCTCACAGTTAATATGTCTTTCACTTTCACTTCAACAAAAGTGCATTTACACATTATGTAGTAAGCTCAAATTTACAATTTGATCCTAAACGTGCTCCGTCAGGCTAATGGCATTATTGGTGTGATATGTCAATATGTCCAAACGAGATGTCAAGCTGCTGGGTCTGACACTGCCATACCCATACGGCAAGGGTCGTCCATAGTACGTCTTATTCGGACGTGACGTCGAGAGGACGACCTAATTTGGGCCAATATGTAAGTTTTCCGGTCGTATTTTGACGCCTCGGCGTCTGTAGAACGCTATTCGTACGTCCGCTTGGGACTCGACGTCGACGCGACGTCTTTTCTTCGTCCGCGACGAATAAGGACGTCCGGAAAACTTACATATGGGCCCAAATTAGGTCGTCGTCCTTTCGACGTCCGTGGAGGTCTTGCCGAGTGGGTATTGACACCAATGTCATAAATGACAAAAAAAGCTAAAAACATAATTACAAAGTGACTGGACTGGAAAGAGATGTATCGACCATCACGAGCTTTTCCTCTCCATAAAGAGGAATGTCGGTAACCTAAAGGCGAGATCATCCAAAACATGCCCAAAAAAGCTCGAAAGCGAATTTAGTATGTTTTATATCAATTTCACTTGAGAAAAAAAAACACATAATTCAAAGAAACAAATTACGGGTTTTTTTTTTTTTCTTCAAGCGAAATCGGTGTGAAAATCAGCAAACACGCTTTCGAGCTTTTTGGGCCTTTTTTGACAAAACGCGCCTTTATAACCGGATTGTTTGCTGGAAACCTGTAAGTAAAAAATATCTTATCCGGAAACCTTTTTGCTGGAAATCTTTAAGCCCGGATTCGGGTATCAGCATATGCCCTGGTCGGTATCCGCCCAAAAAGTCTCCGGCCAAAAAGTTCCCGGCCATAAAGTCTCCAAAAATGACAGTGTGTGCCAAAAAGTCTCCAGCCAAAAAATTTCTGGCCATCAAGTTTCCAGATATATATATTTTTAAAATAAACACAATAGTTGAATAACTTTATTCTGGTGTCTTACCTCAGAATTATTTCTTTGCAATTACCAGAAATTATTTTGCCCAAGACTCATATTATAAACAATTTGGCTGGAGACTTTTTGGCACATGGTGTCACTTTTGGAGACTTTATGGCTCGAAACTTTTTGGCCCGAGACTTTTTGACCCGGATTCGCCCTGGTCACCCTTGTCACCTAGTTTTAAGTCATCGGGATTTTAAGGACTAGATACTTTATGGTGCAAATCTTTAATAAATGTCATCAAATATATAAAAAATGGTTGTTTTATAGAGACAAAGTAATCTTTTTAATTCTGGAAAATAGTTCAAGTTCAATCCCGGCTCCCTGAAGAGAAATAGACCTCTCACGTCTTCAAAAAGTAAAATTTATTTCATGAAATAAAAACAATTCGAACAGTTTTTTTTTTCATATTTAATTACAATTTTGCTTTTCCCCCCAAATTCACCATAACACCTGTTTTGACATATCATCCTTGACCAATTATAAGTTAATTATCAACTTTTAAAGTCATGAAAAGACAGCAGATTGTGACATGTTTCGCCTCTTTTTAAAATATCAACAGGACTTAATGCTAGAAACAGGTGATCAACTAGCTGCTGACATTTTCTTGAACCAGAAAACTTACCATTGATCGAAGTGGTTTTTAGAACGGGGATCCCTTGCATAAATATGTTAAATAGAATTGAGCTGTTTAACAGTAGATGCACAGTAAGACAATAACCACAACCGCAATATCTCTTCAAGTTTCGCAAAGTTGAAAAATTGGTTTTTGACTTTGAATTACACAAATGAAACACTTGCAAAGCCAATTGCAAAAACATGGAAAATTTGAAGAAAAAAAAAGTACGGTCGACCCCTTTTTCATAATTTCATAATTTTTCCAAAAAATGCGAAATTCTATTGAAATGCACGGAATCCTTGAATTTTAAAAGTCGTCTATTCTTTATTGCACTTGTCACCCCTTCGCTGACAAGTGTCAAAACCTGCCCTTGTCCCCTATTCTCCAATCTGATTGGTTTAAAGTTTTCAAGAGGGTCCACAAGTGTCTATGCTTAAGATATTGCCGTTTTATTGTATATGTCGGGGTTTTTGTAAGGGGTTTGCTGTGGGGTTATAAAAAGGACAGGATAAGGCATGTTCAGCAACAGAGTTTTAAAAGTTTGCAACAAGTTAGCACGTGAATATTAGTTGAGAGAAAAAAAGTGAAGTAACAAACGCAATAAAGTCAAGTGAATGTTAACTAAGTTTATGGATTGTTGAAATTTACAACTTACAAGTGAATAAGTCAAACGTTAATTCTAAACCCAACACAAACAGTGGGTCAGGATTAATAATAATCTTACCATCACTTCGTACGCGGATTATATATTCTTCGTAAAAATATAAACAGGCGTGATTTGCAAATAAATAAAGCCTGGACAGTACATATAACGGATTTGTTTATATTTCATTTCAAATAAGCGTGACGCTTTTTAAAACCGCTTTAAATCACACATAGACAATGTTGAAGGTTGTGGAATCACCCGTGTCCTGCCAGACCTACCTTCGTGGTATCAAACTGACGGCTGGACAGAAAGTCAGCCGGAAATACAGGAAACAGTTATGGAAACGTGAATGCAAGAATCTCAAGGCTATCGTGCCGTCGGTGGCCAATAAAAATGTGTCAGAGGTAAGGCAAAAGATTTCTGTATAATTCTATGTTTTTCATGAATCCTGTATTCATAATCTTATGGGCTCAAGGTGTATATGGATCGACCTAGTAACTCATTTACTGACAGAATGTATAAGAAGTAAAATCCAGAAGACAGAAGCCGAAACGGACAACGAATGGCTTGTTCTTGTTCCATATTCAGCTCAGTCCACCTTCGGTCTTGGTTATTTTTTCAATGTAGAAAAATGCATATTTTGTACCGTCATTGGTATATACAAATCAATTTCATAAATGCTATTTTTACATAAACTCATTCTTTGCTTATTAGGTCGAGGTGATAGAACAAGCAGTTGGGTACATCGAACAGCTCCATCAAGCCATTGCAGATCGCATCGGAGTATTACCTAGTAAGTTAAGATGTATATATTCCAGATTATATAGAACCAGTTAGACTGTAATAATTTGTGTTAATAAAGTGACCAAGGTTTAAGACAAAGCACAGGTGCAACAGGTTGTTGGGCTAAAACAAGATGCCTTTAAGACTGAGTTGAATGGGCTATTTTATTATTAAACGTATATTTCATCCGTTCCAATGAGAATGCTCATGGCAAGCTCATTTTCAAAGCTCAGGCGGCAAATAGAAAGGCATTCATCAATCCAAAATGTAAACTTAAATTTCAAATGATTCCCCTATTCCTATTCAGAAAAGTGTGAGAAAAGAGCATAGAGGTGTAAACTTTAAAATCAGAAAGGATCAATGCCCTATGAAAACATTCTTTTACAAAAGGTGTTTCGTACCAAAAAGTTATTATACTCGCTATATACCCTGTTTGCACTAAATCTCACAATTAGTTCTCCTTTGTTGGTAGTTAGCATAAAAGCTATATGCTCTAACCTGTCTTAAACCCAAAGCCTCCCTCCAAACCTTTTCAAACACCTAAAATCGCATTTCATTTCATTTCAAAAGCTAATTAGATTCAAAAACGATATGTGCAAGTCAGATAAGCACCATTATTAGGCCGTATTCATACGTCTTTGCCAGTGGCATTTCATTATATAATAAGAAGACACACAGAGCTTTAAGGTCTGTTTATGCTGAATGTTCGCAGCTTTTTTTTTCAACGTGGTTTTCTTGAGAAAAATATGCCTGGGTGTGGGATAAAATGCGTTTTTTTATGATAATATTGGAATTGGTTATGTTTTCAATCATCTGTGAAAGTTTGATTGCAATATATCCAATGGTTTTTGAGAAAATAACCATTTAGTACAAAATATGCGATTTTTCATATAAACTCAATTATCTCAAAACCCATTGAATATATTACAATCAAACTTTCACAGATGATGTGAAACATAATAAATTTCAATATAATCATACACAAAAGTCTATTTTCCCACATCCAGGCATATTTTTCTCAAGAAAACCACTGTGAAAAAAAAGCTGCGAACGTTCAGCATAAACAGACCTTTAGGATGATGAGACCAGTTTTCTATCATCATTAACCCCCTATTGAAAGCCCTGAAAAACGCGGGTGTCAACTTGCATAGATTTCGTCGCATCTCATTTTTATTGCGGGTGGTGGAATTTTTCAAATTTTAGAAACGGGCATCCCCCGCTTTTCATATTCGAATTATTCAAAACCGCCTTTCTCCATTGTCGCTAATAGCTTTTCAATGATACACATAACACGTCGTGAGGTGTGTGTTGGTATGGGGGTTGTTTAAGTTTGAAAATATTTCAAATCTAAACAAAAGAAGCTGCATGACGTTGACGTGCGGCTTTTAAAAACGGACGGAAATTTGCATAAGCACTTAAAGTTTTAAATTTGACTCTGTGCGTTTCCAATGTGTAGCCGTTTCTATTTGGATTTGGCCCTTTAGAGATGTTACCGTTTTGTTTAGATTTCGCCCTTAAAAGACATGTATGTAACCGTTTTTGTTAAGATAATGCCCTTTAAATTTTATCCTGCTTTTTTGTCTGGTTTGAAAATTGGTTCACACAGGAAGTCACAACTTCAATATGGGTCATATTATCTATGCGACAAGACACAATAATTGAAAGAAAGCACAGTTTCACTAAAGGAGAGAGAAATGGAAATCAAAATTTTAAAATCTCACTTTGAAATTCCCTTACATACTTCTGTTTAAGTGCGTGACCTGATGCAAAGATACGACAAATATGCATCATTTGAAAAATCAAAGTACATTCCAATGTAGCTAGACTGTATAATTTTCAAAAGGTAACACAACATAAATTTGAAATATACCAGTTAGATATGGGACTGCCTAATTCATACAAACGTCGTGTTTCTTTAACCAGTTATTTGAATAACGTGTTATCCACTTGATTTTATCATTCTTTTCGAAATCTAAATTTTATTTTAGATAGGGACTTTGAAAATAATAATGTGTGTGTGTTCCCAGCTATATTTTGTTTATTTAATATGAGCTACATTACCTTTGAATCAACACTTTGAATGCGCTGAATTTTAAAATATCGCCAGTGTTAATATTCAAAATAAAGTCGAAAAGTTGAGGTCTAACGGTTTAAGATATTATTATAACAAACATCATTTGAAATATAAAAGAAATCTTTGTTATATACATAAAATAGATTTAATTTATCAAAGGGATGGGTACGATTTGAATAATACTTAAACTCGTTTGTTTATCACGTGATCTAAACTTTAAGTAGCGTTCATATGTCGCGAATTTACCTAATTAACCATGAATGCCACATATTTCAAAGTCTACACTATTTTGAAATAAATACAAAACTGCCTTTATTAGAGCGTTATTTAATCCTAAATAAACACCAGTAGGAACAATGCAACCTATTTTCAAAGCACAAAACGCGACACTGTACCAATCTTATGATTAAGCTAATTACGCAAAATAGTCGTATCTCGTAATGACACCATTACAATCACTGTCTTATTCCCATATATTCAAAAACATACCTTATTTATACAGATTGTCATGATGCGGTGCTATCTAAATACGAGAAATCTGTATAAATAAGGTTTCTTTCTAAATAAGGTTTAATATTTCTCATATTTAGATACCACAAACCTTTTGCATAATAAAGAATAGGTTGTTCAAGATTGATGTATTCTAGACATGTTTCCTTTGCGTTTTACATCAGCTCGAAGTATCAGGTTGCTCCTAATTCAGGGAAGAAAGGGCAAGAGACAAACATAGTATTGTTTAAAAGATAAACTCTGATGTGAACTTAAGGTAAACTTAGTATAAGCTCATAAATACTCAGAACAATGTAAGGCATTGATTCATAGCGTGATTGGAATATCTAAACAAAATACGGGACAGAATTTGAGGTTCCCTATAATAAAGAATTCAATAAAGACCCCTATTCAAACTTACCATATGTTTGTAGTTTTGCTGATTAAAGAGAGGGGTGTTCATCTTAGAAATACGAAAACTGTCATGTTTAAGATATACTTGACACTCAACACTGAATACATTAAGCCCCCTCAATGGTGCAAATAAATGAATGCCATTCAGATTTCCAGTAGGGCTAAAAAAGAAGAAAACCTTTGGGGAGATGGAGGGAAGGGTGATGGCGTTTCTAAATCCCAACCCCTATTAAAATCCCCTTAAACCTTAACGCATCTTCTAAGCAAGTGCATTCAAATAATAAAACCCCCTTCTTTGGTCATCGTCCAACCCTACCTAGCCACAGGTGGTGACAAATATAGGTGTAAAATCCTATGAAGCCAAGCACAAACTGTCTGGTCCCAAAATATATTTGAAAATGGACAAAGACTATGGGTTTGATTTGAACCAGATAAGGGGGCGTCGATAGGAACAGCAAGCTATAACAGTTTGTGCATGGAGATCATCTTAAAAGATTAAATCAGAGGTTTTGGCAAAATCTTCAGGTGTTATTCCTATGTTTTAAACCCTTGATGGTGAGGCGGGGTTGGGGGATGGGGGTTGATGGGTGGGGTCCTTATTTTAGACGGGGTTATTTTTTCAAATGCGCCCTGTCCAAGATTCGATCAACCGTTCCATCTAATTATAGGCCTATCAGCACCTCCTGGGATATAATTACATATGATGCCCAATCTACCCAAAATAAAGTAAAGTTTAATGCTGTGTTTAACGTTCTTTGTGTGCAAAAGAAGCGCTTTGGGATGAGTTTGCAATGCAAGATTTGAAATTGTTTAATCAACTAATCAGGATACATCAAATGATTAATCACAAAATTATTCTTCCATTCGTTACAACGATTATTACGGTTCGTCTTCTAAAACGAATAAGATACCTCAACCCAATCGAAATTCGCATTTCCATGTCCTGTTTTAGCTCGAACAGTGTTGCACCTGTGCTTAT
This sequence comes from Hydroides elegans, assembly GCA_001703475.1. NCBI lineage: Eukaryota > Metazoa > Annelida > Polychaeta > Sabellida > Serpulidae > Hydroides > Hydroides elegans. The sequence goes on from LQRL01162018.1 coordinate 17,624, forward strand.
CATATTCAGATTTAAATATAGAGGTGCAGTTTGCACTGATTAAGATATTTAAAATTTCAAATAGGTTTGTCATTTTGGTGTATTGTTTACATAAATCTTTACAGCTTCGAAAATAATCATACAATTTAGAAAATACTATTTCATATTTTCATATTTTACTTGATATCATTGTTTTCATTGTTTTCTCTTTTTGTTTTGTTGCTAGGTCACCAAATGGTCGCCGCATTACATCATATGGCCCATTTACGCAGCCTCGCTCACCAAAACGCAAAGATGGCACCATCACCCATGACAACGCCGACTTATCACCATGGTTACCAAAATGGCGTCACCGAACAATCAAAAACACACGCGAACATTACGGCTTCTAATAGCCCTGCCAAGCAAGCATTGAAAATGAGAGCGCCAGTGCGATTATGACGTAACAAATACAGACTTCGCCACCTGATTTTCGATTGTCTTGAAATGAACAATTGGTTGTTAATAGCAACAATCGATTGTCGTGAACTGAACAATTGGTTGTTAATAGCAACGATCGATTGTCGTGAAAGAAGCACGTTGGTTGTGTTTATTGGTGCAATTGGTGATTTGATCGGAAAATTAGGGTTGCTGAAATGAGACTGTTGCGAAAAGATTCATGGGTGCTCTAATGTTATTTTGTAAATGACTCGTTTTTGCGAATCTTCTAATCTGCTGTGTTCATTTGTTTGACTGTGATATATAGTTATTATAAAGATATAAATGATAGGAGAAAAATGGTTGGTTGTTAGAATAAACTGGTTTAATATCATTGAATAACTTAAGTATGTGAAATGTAAGTAACATAAATGCGATAAATTCAGACAATTCATATGCATGTATAAAAAACGTTAAACAAAAACTCTCTTAAAGCTATATTTTGATTTAGACCAAAAAAAATATTTTTGATTAGTAAATTGATCGAAATTTTAGAATATCAAAGAAGTCAATTCAGATTCTTACCGCTTTTCGGTGGTTTGTTTCAATATCAAATAATATCTTGCGAACTTAATGCACAACATGATTCTCTAAGTTAAAGAGGCTGTATCTTGGTACACTGTCATATTTATTCGTAGCAATTTTCACTTTTTTACCATACTTATTTAGCCTTAAAATTGTATAAAATGAATATGTTTAATCCAAACCGTTTAATCCTCATGCATTTAGAAAAATGAATTTGTATATATTTTGGAACAATTTGTACAGCTATTTGCGATACGCAAATATGAATGATTGAATGTGATAATGGATGAAAGAATGATGCTGAAATAAAACATGAGAACAGTTTATATTACGTTTCACTTGGATTCCCGACTCAATAAAAAGAAGATCATCTTACATGGTATGTGCCATATAAATGTAGCGTTCTCATCCCGAATTCCATGATATATACTGAATGTCCATGATCTTAAAAAAATCCAATCACCCACATCATAACGAAAATTCACTTCAATATACAAGCATAATATGCAAAACATTATGATACAGCGTAATGTATAAAACGCTACAGATCATGACACAAAAATAAATAATTGATATAAGACTAAAAACAAGTTTGATCTTAGATACGGTTATGAGATCAGTAGGGATCATAATTTATTACAAAAGACATTTTTTCCTAATTTTTTTTTTTGATTTTATCATATTGACAATAACGTCTCAATCGAGTTATTATTGATTAATTATTGCAGATTATAATGAAAGTCCATTCAAATCCTCATTTATATTGTTATAATTAATACATTTACACAACAAACATGTATATTACATGCCTCCAAATAAACTTTAAACCTGATCTCGCGGACAAGGTTTATAAACATCTTCATAAAGTCATTTCCCACTTGAAATGATCATACAAACTGAAATGCGCGACAGGTTCAATAAAAATCAGTTTTGATTAAAATCAAAACAACTTCAATGGTTCTTCAGTATAGCCTTGAAACCCGAAAGTAGCCGAAAGTGTTGCCATAGCAATCCTATGTTGCTATGCAACGTTACCTGATTCAAAATTATCAAACCTTAATTCAGTTATTTGTTTTTGACTAATTATTTCGATTATTAATTTCGTAAAAGCAATCGTTATTGGATAAACTCGCATCAGACTACTTAAACCTTTGAGGCTGTGCCAATTTTGAAAAGACTTGTCTATCATCGTATTATTTGGAAAGAAAGCATTTGAAGAAAGCTTTTTGGGTTCATAACTGTTTATGATTCAAACAAGATTAGGTATTATTTCAAATATTTGAAAATTTAAAATTTTAGGCTTTTAGAAAAACATGCTTTTTAACCGTTTTCAAAATCCAATATTAGATTTTAACATACATATGTAGAAGAACGTCGAATCTTATGTGTGCAAATAAATGCACTCGGAGCTGCCAACACTTTATTTTGATTTAATATCTCCATTTTTTTTTCATTATCATGAAGTCTTAATTGAGCTCTGATTTGAAACAAAACCATAAGATAAGAAACTACAAATTGATATATGATTTATCAGATAAACGCTCAAACAATTTTTGCAGGCTATGCGAAAAG
>LQRL01162023.1:986-13463 GCA_001703475.1 Hydroides elegans
TGCATACTTTCAGGCATAAGTATTGAATGGACGGTGGAAGGTGGGATGTAAACTCAAATTGTCCACCGTTACCTTCGCTCGTTTTTACAATCATATAAACACGCAAATAGAACACAAAGGTCATTCACGTACGGTACAGGTCAAAGCTTTTATCGGCCAATGATCATTGTCAGGAGGGCCTGACAAATCATTCATTGTTGTATTGTATTTTATTTCAACTTGGCACAAAAAAAACTTTGCAAAAAGTACTTTAATGCAAGGACATGTAGAACAAATACATTGCAATGAACCACTCACCCTGATACCAGATGACACCGTGAATGGACGTTCGTTGCAGTGGTCTCATCATCGACTTGTAAACGAGGGACGGTCTGAAAATATAGGACATACAACAATTTTACCAAAGTAATATTATGCTGCGCTCACATAGCAGCGCTTAGGCTTAATATATCGGCGGAGGAATTAAGAACGTAAAGATAGCCAGGGATACGTTTCTCAGAGAGAAGGCAGACAGACAAGCAGATAGACAGGCAGAAAGACAGACAGACCGACAGAGGATATAGAATAAATGAGTGTTTGTAATACTGATATACACATACGTTTACAACAACATTCATATTATAAATATATCAAATAACTATTTAAGAAATTCGTTCTACTTACTCGTAAGCCACATTGATCTTGCAATCAGTCACAACTTGGGACGACACCCAATCTTCAACTGAACTCGAATAATACGTGGCGCTGACTAGACCGATCGGGTGTTTTAATTCGTCGTATAGACGACGACCATACATCCAGCAAAGTGCTGAGAAGTGTGAAAAGTACTGGTCGCGCGGTCGATCTCTACCTAGCAGCGAACCTAAAAATAAACGAAATATGATAAGAGATCTAGCCCTTGTTTTAGAGTTGACTATAAAAATTCTACAATGCTGAAATATTAAGAATAGGGTATCGATCACTTGACAATAGTAGTATTTTGCCAATCATATTGACAATTAACATGTATTTCTATATGTACGCATAATTTGCGCTGTGGTGCTTTCATAAAACTGTATATAGTATATCAAACGTTTCTGTTTCAGAGAGCAAGAACGGTATTGTTCACGATTACTGTATTAATATTCCAATGTCTTTCTCTCTCTAACTTATCAATTTGGTCTCATTTTAGAAATGGTTAACTTGATTCAGCGAGTTTAAAATGTCGCACAGAATTAAAAGCAAATTCATGCCTCTTGATGGTTTTGACCAACTAAGCAAGGGTGTCCTGATTTCGTCCCTCGACACGAAATCCTTCTCTGGCCACACTGCCATCAGTCGGATGTCCGAGTATGCGTCTAAATCAGCGAGCGCACGCTCTTTTTCTGCGTCTGGTAACTGTTAAACGGAGAATTAGGAAGTCAGTAATCTTCAGTTCCTAAAAACTCTTTTTATTTGAAGAAATCATTGTTATTTACTTAATTAAGTTTTTATGTTGTGATTTGGTTGAAAAAATAGTATTTAACATTTTTTGAAGGTAACATGGCTCATGACAAAGCGACCATACTTGAAAATGGGCTACAATTTTTAAACAATCATATTATCTGACAATCCAGGACTTCAATCATTACGGTGCTTTAATATAATGATGTTTTTCCTATAGCAATGCTCCAAGTCGTTATTTGTTCACTGCCAGACGAATAATCACCGAGCCTATGTTGCTAAAATGAGATAAACTCAAACATAAAACTTTACCGCATCAACAGAGTATTGCATATTTCGCTGCCCCGCGCACAGCCAAACATCGCCAAAGAGCACATCTTTGAGTTCTATGGATTTCCCATCGGGTACGTTGAGTTTAACGCTGATTTGAAAAGGACCTGGCTCTGAGACTGGATCGAGAACGACGTACCACGAACCTGTAGGAAAAGAAAGGAAATATCTAGTGACTTGCTTGTCCAACATTCTGTTTATGAGATTCAACCAAAGTCATTCCACTTCAGAGTATGGGCAAATTCAATGTTGAATGTCGATACAAAGTCATTTACGTACACGTGTAATTAAAGAGACGAACAAGGAACATTTATTAACAATGTAATATCCACACCTGGTGTACATTAGGCGAACAGTGTTATATTTAAATATCTTATGCTTATACTCTTATATATCTTTGCGCTTATATGTTTATCATTGAAAATCACCGAACCATAAAGCAAAATAACAGCTTTCATCTCACCTGCGCTATTCACTCGTCCCGTATACTCCACCTCTTCACCGGCCCCTCCTTCTAACGTCAATGTGACTGTCACATTCTTTTTTGTATCCGTGGCCTGGAACCCGGACGCAATACCATATACGGTGGCTTTACTCGGCGCCCGTTGAAGAACCATGCCGTCTTGGAAGTAAGTACCCAGGGAGAAGTGGCTTGAGGTTTTAGCTGTTTCGAAAGAAAACGAATAAGTTTATTAAGGCCTCTGTAGTCTGAAACAATGAGAGCTGTAGGACCATGTCGTCTCGGAAGTAGGTGCCCAGGGAGAAATAACTCGAGGTGTTTGCTGTAAGAGATACAACATGTACCCTTATCCCCGACGCTCTATTCCGCTATCTTACATATTTCTTACTGATTCGATGACCAAAATATATTTTGTGATGCCTATGTTTTTTAAAGTGCAGGTTAATTCTATTGGAAACGAAAAGGGTCTTTCCTAACACTATCTCCCTTAAAACATACAAGTAGATAGAACAACCTGTGAACTTGTTAATTAGCGCCGCCACCAACATCTACGCGATGATCACCAGTATGTTCATTTTTTATGTGTCAGTTGTTGTTTTTAACAACACAGATAAACAAAACCCTTAATTATCAAAATAACACATTGTCCCATTCCTTAACACAAATTTAATCATGAAACGTACCTGTGAACTTATTGATGAGCACCGCCCCTACGGCCCCCGCGATGATGACTAGTAACAGCATAAGGCCGATGATGACGCACTTCCGGTCAAAGGATTTCTGCTTTTCCGAAGACTCATCACCGTCTTCTAGCTCTTCTATAGACATCTAAAACCAAAAATATTTCTAAATAGATAAAAAAAAGCCGAAACCTTCGTGTTTTGGATGTCTCGTCGCTACCTTCTTATAATTCTATGGATATATAAGAATTAAAAATAATGATGGTGTTTTAACCTTTTACAGCTGTTATTCAAATTTCAATCGATCAAAGAATTTATGATTCTCAGGGAAGCTTTCGCAGCCGCCCTATAGTTCTCTTATGATAATCATTAAATCTATAACGTTCAGGAGATAAATTGCAATTTGATTCAATGATTATAATAACTGAAAATCATCGACTTCAATCCTGAATGGATCAAAAAGAGCGAAAGACAAGCAATTTGTTAGCTTGGTTTTATTATCGAATATTTTTTTGTTATCATTAATTTTGCATCGTAAATAAGTTATTCAAAAACTAGGTGTACAAACTATCAATTGCTGAAATATTAAAGCACTTAAGTGTATACTAAGATTACGGTAACAAACTTTTGACTAGTTTTCAAAACATACCTTTGAATGTTCATTATTGAAGCTGGCATTCTTGGTGGGTGTCGGCGACACATCTGCGCATGCGCCACCTTTCAAGGGATCTGTTTCTTTGGCTTCTTTTTCTGTTCAAAATTAATTCGTAAGTCAATCAAATTCGTTCGAATACAAAACATGGCATTTTTTACTGATGAGCAAAAGAGTCTTTTATTAATATTTCCGATGAGTGGATAATGTATATGGTACTACTACTTTAAAGAATTGAACATTCTGGGTCTGTCTTATAAACAACATTATAAAAGCGCATGACAACTAGCGACATGGGCTAAATATTAAAATAAATACAAAATTACCATAAATAATTTGTATATTAAAAGGAAAGACATCATCATTATTTTGCTGTTTTATGATTCGATATCAAAACCGATCACTGGGAGCTTTAGTGATTTTAAAACCAAGCTCGGTACATTGGTGCCTTTCTCATAAGTCTATTTTATTAAATGGTCCTCAGACTCCAGATGAGCAAAAATAGTGAACATCATCATAAGGTTCACTGGGAGCTTTCATGATTTGTTTTAACCAAGCTCAAAACATTGATGCTTTTCTCATAGGTCTATTATATTAAATGACCTTCAGACGTGGATGAAAAAACATAATAATCAGAGATGCAAAGCCCCCAGCCTATGCAAAACAATCTTTATCGCGAATATTTCAAATCAAATCAGACCAGATCAGTTTCGAATTCCCTATTTTTTTTTACTGATTTTCCCGGATCCAAGATTGATACTGCCCCCATCTTATACTGGTTTTAGTAACAAACCATGCCTATATTTAGCTCATATCCAAGCCCCTACGGCACGAACAATCTTTTTAAAAGAGTATTGGTGATAATCGAGCGCCGAAGGCGCTAGCAAAATTTTTGAACAATCGATTGATTTCATATCATATATTAATGTTTTTTTTAATACAAAAAAAAAGAAAATATAACAAAATATCTTGCATTTGCCCAAAAAAAGGTTTAAAAGGTTTTAAAAGGTTTTTTTGTTGAAAAAAAAAGGTTCGCTCTAAAAAAAAAAGGTTTTAAAAGGTTTAAAAGGTTTAAAAGGTTCCGCTGGGAAGCCTGATTTGTCAATAAAAAGAGGCAGGTAAAAAAAAAATATATTTTTCACAACTACTTTCTTACAAGGTCTTTCTCACAACGGCTGTATCACAACGTCTTTCTCACAATGTCTTTCCCACAACGTCTTTTTCACACCGTTGCACTTACATATTCTTCCACACAATGTAGTCCTCACAACGTCACAATATATGCGTAATCTTTCTGTGTTGTACCAATGTCCCAAAATATATCAAATTCGTCTAAGTTCAGTACCCTGTAATTTCAACATTTTAGGATCGATCAAACTGAAACCTGGACGTTGCACATCTGCAATATATATTCTTTCAGTGTGTGAGGTTTCAGAACCCTATGACAGAGACTTCAAATCAAATAGCCGCGGACAAAGTATTGTATAGATATCCCAAAATATCTCAAATTCGTCTAAGATCAAACCCCCGTAATTTCGACAAATTTTGGTCGATCAAACTGAAACCTAGACGTTGCACATCTGCAATATATATTCAGTTTCAGAGCCCTAAGACAGAGGCTTCATACCAAAGTGCCGCGGACAAAGTGTTGTATAAATATCCCAAAATATCTCAAATTCGTCTAAGTTCAAACCCCCGTAATTTAGACAATTTTTGGTCGATCAAACTGAAACCTCGACGTTGCACATCTACAATATATATTTTGTCAGTGTGTGAAGTTTTAGAACCCTAGGACAAAGGCTTCATACCAAAATGCCGCGGACAAACAAAACTACTGCATCTCAAATGTTAACAGACGGACAGACGGACGGAATGGGGGATAGCAATATCCCTCAGCCAAATTGGTTGGCTGGGGGCTAAAAAATAGGAAACATGGCGGGGGGGCGCCAATTTCATTTACATAACATATACTGGTAAGGGAGAACGACGCGCGCCGCGCGAGGCACTCACCGTTTTCTATCGGCTCTGGCTCTTCGGTAATTTCCGGTTCTTCCGAAGGTTGTTCCGAAGGTGGTTCGTGTATTTCCGCTTGCGACGTCGAGGCGCCACTCTCGGGTTCCTGTTCTGCCACAGGCATACCTTCACCCTCCTCGTATTCTGTGGAACAAAATTAATATTAATATAAATTGATTAACAATTAATAAACGAATTAGCTACATGATTAAACAATCTCCGCCGATTCTTCTCTCGCCTAGGTTACGAGATATTCGACCCAACAACCGAAAATTCTCAGAAAGGCGCGCCAATTTTCGATCATATATTCTTCTGTTAATCTGAGATTTAGGTACCGTATTTTATCATTATCATTATATTGTGAAGAATATTCAATCCATCTAAAACATTTAAAGCATCTAAGCATTTATTGTTTTGGTTTATATTGAAGTCCTGACAAGAACATTAAAGATGTGTGATTTTTAAGCAAAGGTTAGGAAGCCACTTCACTAACACGTCTAAATGAATTCTTCCGAATTCCCCTTACTTTTTGTATCACCTACGCTAAGTGCATGTTTACGTTAGCTAACACGAACTCCGATAGTCTTAATGAACAGCAGACCCTGATTTGTAAACACAATGTAGACTGTCTGCCATAAATGCAACACACATAACCTGACCAATAGCACTAATGATAATCTCATTTCCCACTTTAGGCTGACGAAGATCCAACAATTGCAATGCCGTAACTTAATGTGGATGTTGATTATGTTTCGATCCGTACGTTATAACTCCCATACTATAGTACGTGGTAGTAATATGGTTAATATTGTATTGAGTGTGACGGTTTATTTCTTAGTTGTTCTCTTTGATGTGGCTTTATTTGTGTTATTGATCATAAGCAAACAAAAATACGGAAACGACTCAAAATACTCATAGAATGCGCACCTAAATCATAGTCTATGAGGCTGCGTTTTAGACGGTTTTTTAAACCGCAGTTTTCGTTTTTTTCTCATTTTCTTTTTCTTATAATCGCTCTTAACTCTGTCAATATTTGAATTTAACGTTAAATGAGTACATTAATGTTACACTATTATAAAATTTAGCAATATTACACAGGAATCTACATTTAAGGCCTTTGATATTAAGAAGAATCGATAAATGGATCTTTTCCTTACAAATTATTGTGGTAAAAAATTAAAATAAACAAGCCATAGATCAAAAGAAAAGACGCATACAGTGTAATGGCATATGTTTGCAGTGTTTGTCTTGCCAGATGAATATGATTTTTGTCCATGCAACATAACCGTGTATTTTTTTTCGGTCGTCTAACTCACTGCATGCTTATTCCTGCTAACGTCTAGCCTTTGTGAGGGTATTCTAAGACTAATTAGAGCAAACCCGTTCTGATCATTAACTTATTTGATAACTTAGACGGCATCAAAACGAACTTAAAAGAATCCTGAGTACTACCTTTTTGGTCGTTGTGACTAAGCATGCGACTCAATTTGAAATACAATTTAGAAATGCAGGCAAATCTAAGTTCAAAATTCACACAAAAGTTAGTGCAAAAATGATTACCGGTACGTTGGATTTTCCACCTATGACTTCAAAGGTTGCGTTTTACTTAATGGGCTAGTGCATAAAGAAACATGCTTCAAAACTGCACTCATTGCTTGATTTTTTTCGACGGATTGTTCAGTATAAACCAACAAATACTGTCATGTGCACTTTTTAAATATCCTTTCTAACTGCTGAACTCGACGATCACAAATGATCGAGTCCATTTTAATGTTTATCGTCTAACATTTTCACCGCTTGAAATTCATATCAAATAGACATGTATGTAGAATTTTACGCATCGAATAAAAAATAATCAATACTCAATACTACCGGAGAGCAGGGGTAGTCTCATGCAAACTATTGTCACGATCAAAACTGAACATAAACATTAAGAGAAAAGGATCTTTGATGTTATTTGTAAACAATATCAGGCACTTCGTACTAAAATGATCAAATCATCTTCATATTTAGAAAACAGTTAGAATCGGGAATCCATTTTTCGATGTACTGGGGGGCAAATCACAATTTCTTTTTGCCATAGAAACTAGAAGGTCAGTGACCTTGGATCCCCCGTGAACTTCAACAATGCGTATATGCAGGATGGTCAGTTTTTACTAAAATTAACTTTAGAAATGACGAACTATATTGCGAATAAAAAAGATAATGCGATGAAAGAAAAACAGAGTAACATTTTGCATCATCACTCACTTCCTTCTGAAGACATCTCTTGAACTGACGAGACCAGTTGGCAAAAGTATCCTCAATTTATAAATTAAAGAAAATATGCTTTAATAAGCACGAGCTCATATAGCACATCAAAAATGCTTTTGAGAGGCAACTGACACGGCCAGTGAAGTAAAAAGATAATTTTATTACATTAAATTTTGCTTATCTAAGCACATCCCAGATACTTTTGAGACGCAGCTGACAAGGCAATTGAAACAAATATATCATTTAACTTACAAAGCAAATACGCTTATATAAGCACGATAACTTTTGTAAGCCAATTCCAAATGCACCATGCTCCCCAGATAGGTGTTAACACATCTCTATAAATTTGCTGTTTAATATGCTGATATAAGCATGATTGCTTATAAATATGCTTATATAAGTATGATTATAAAAGTATGATAATAAAATCACGCGCAAAATGTTTTTGGAGGGCAGCTGACGAGACAAGTGAAGAAAGAATATCATTTCATTTATCTAAAAAATGATATGCTTATATAAGCATGGTTGCTTATATAAGCACATGCCACATACCTAAATGATAATATCTTATATTATCACCCGCATTTCCTCATCTGAATATGAACTTTTCGCTACTTTTTAAAGTGCTCCAAAATCGACAATTTTCAACCGATCAAGATGACACCATGACGAGGCACGACTTCAGACCTTGGTTTATATGTGTATTAAATTTAAAAACCTCTCCCTCAATTCTTTCAGATCAAACTCGCCTGCACAAAGTACTTAACATCGGGTGAACATGTTAAAATCTACAATTTTTTAAGTGTTCCAGAATGGACGATTTTCAACCGATCGAGATAAAACCTTGACCAGGCACGACTACAGACCTTGGTTTATGCGTGTACAAAATTTGAAAGCTCTAGCTCAACTCCTTCATACCAAACTCGCGTGCACAAAGTACCCTATATCAAGCGGGACAGACAGACGGACGGACGGACGGACAGACGGACGGACGGACGGACGGACGGACAGACAGACAGACGGACAAGCTCAACCCTATATCCCCTCGTTTTCGTTCTTTCAGACCAAACTCGCCTGCACAAAGTACTTAACATCGGGTGAAAATGTTAAAATCTTCAATTATTTAAGTGCTCCAGAATCGACAATTTTCAACCGATCGAGATAAAACCTTGACGAGGCACGACTTCAGACCTTGGTGTATATGTGTATAAAATTTCAAAGCTCTAGCGCAATCGATTCAGACCAAACTTGCCTGCACAAAGTGCTTGGCATATGAAAAAAAGTTTAAAATCGACAATTTTTAAAGTGCTCCAGAATCGACAATTTTCAACCGATCGAGATGAAACCTTGACGAGGCACGACTTCAGACCTCGGCATATACGTGTATAAAATTTAAAAGCTCTAGCTCAACTCCTTCATACCCAACTCGCGTGCACAAAGTACTTAACATCTGAAAAAAAAGTTTAAAATCGACAATTTTTTAAAGTGCTCCAGAATCGACAATTTTCAACCGAGATAAAACCTTGACGAGGCACGACTTCAGACCTTGGTTAATACGTGTATAAAATTTCAAAGCTCTAGCTCAACTCCTTCATACCCAACTCGCGTGCACAAAGTACCCTATCTCAAGCGGGACAGACAGACGGACGGACAGACGGACGGACGGACGGACGGACGGACAGACGGACGGACGGACGGACAGACGGACGGACGGACGGACGGACAGACGGACAAGCTCAACCCTATATCCCCTCGTTTTCACGGGGGATAATTACGTAAATCAATATTTTTACTTGATATTTGGCATCATTGTCCATACATCATTTGTGCAATACTTTATGTTATTTTCGTTTCAAAACTATGTGGTTAAATGGTTGAATATAGCAATGAAAGAAGGTAATTGACATTTCGATGTAAGAATCTATTATTCGCAGTAACACCCCTTTATACGACATTTAATATAGGACATGTACCCTATAGTTCACAGTCAAATATAATTATTGTATTCTAGAGTGTGCTATATTGTGAACTCATTATGCCGCCCTATTATGATGGAATCTATTTTCGGTGCCATATATGGCTAAAGGTGTATAGTTTGATATGTTTATATAAAGAGCAATATTATTAGTTTTTCACGTGCTTCTCAATAGTAATGTGGTGTTTTCTATTTGGATATCACTCGATTTTATAGTCACAAAAATATAAAGAAAAATGCCGAAATATAGAAGGTGGACAGATGATGATATGAAAAATGATTTAGACTTGGTTTTATCTGGAGGATCAGTTTGTAAAACTAGTAAGAAATATGGAACTCTAAGCAACACTCTAAAACACAGAATAGAGAATGGTGATCCTTAAAAGCCAGGGCCTAATGCAGATCTATCAAAGAGCGAAGAGAATAATATTGTGAACTATGTTCAATATATGGCAAGGACGGGTAACCCTGTTAACCTCTACATGGATCTGTGAAACAGCGACTCCTGCAGGTATTTGAATACTTTTTCGACTTTTGCACTGAATTCCGACCAAGAAGGAATTATTTTAACTAAATTTAATTAATTTTCTAATGCATTGTAGCATTAACATTTTGATAAACATGCCATATTTTTACTCGCGCCTTTGGCGCTGCTCATACTTTTACTCGCGCCTTTGGCGCTGCTTTAAGAAAATGATGAAAAGCATGCTTGGTATGATTTGCTGGTACAGTAGACTCTCGATTAACCGTGGGTTCCGATTAACAGTATTTTCTATATTTCTGAAAATAAGGGCCGATATCCCTATCTTTTTGTAAAGCTATATTTCGCCTAATCTTCTGCGTTCAGAATGGTCGTGAAATCGTCAAGTAAGAACGTATCCTATATTTCTTTAATTTTAGAACTCTATGAAATAATATTTTTGGTTTATTTTTTAAATGCAATTACAACTTACTTGTTTATTTCATTAAAAGCAAATGTTTAAATTATGAATCACACATCTCAAAGGACACACAGTCAAGTGTGCCTTTACTCCGTATGTTTAATGGACGAAACCCTTAATCCAAACCTTTACTCCGGCGAAACCCTTAATTCCCTCCTCTTTATGTTAATGGATCATGTATCTCTATGTATGCATGCAAAACCGTCCACCCCGTCAGTTCATAGAATGAAACCCTTTATCGATACCCCTCCCTTCTTAACTTATTTTTTAATTGTAAACAAAAGATGCGCCTCAAAGAAAATATGGTTTGAATCATCATTAAGGAGTTTATGTCTATATATTTGCAATAACAATGTTGGCTGAATAGGTTGAAATGAACACTTTTGTTACTCTTTAAGGTACTATTTATGCCTTTTGAGGCTCATTTTTTGGGTTCCGACTATCAGTGTATTCGTTAATCGGAACTTTTACATTGGTTTAAATGGTGGTATTTGGCGGGACCGGCGGAATCGGTTCCGATTAACCGATAGTTCCGATTAACAGTGTTCCGATTAACGAGAGTCTTCTGTATTATATAAAAGTTTAATACACTGAGAGTACACTATGAGAATATTCGATATTTTTTTTTTTTTAACAGACAGCTTAAGAATTTTTAGAGGATGGTATTATAATATTAAATATATTTTTTGTAAGGCCTGGTGTGATAAGTTAATAAAGTTGATGCATTACATTTCTTATTTCAAATGTTTTAGACTATACAAGACGTTGAAATATATCTTTTATGTCGCGACGTCATCCATTCATGGTGTTTCTCACACTAAACAATTAAGTTTTCACTCTCTCATGAGCTTTAGAGACCATATTTGGAAAAGGTTATGAATAAAGGGGTGTTACTGCGAATAATAGATTCTTGCATCGAAATGGCAATTACCAACTTTCATTGCTATATTCAACCATTTAACCACATAGTTTTGAAACGAAAATAACATAAAGTATTGCACAAATGATGTATGGACAATGATGCCAAATATCCAGTAAAAATATTGATTTACGTAATTTCTATGGCAAAAAGAAATTGTGATTTTGCCCCCAGTACATCGAAAAATGGATTCCCGATTCTAATCTAATCCATTCACGTCTGGAACAAAAAATTTTGATTCAGGGTTCGTCCGAGGGAGGCTCGGCGACGCGCTTAAAACGCGCACCCTCTATTTTGATGTGGTTTTTTTTGTCCGCAGAGCGCGTTTTATATGGTTCAGTTTTAAATTCACTCTTCACTCGAAAAACACCATTTAATTTTTTTTTTTATATAAAACTCTTTATTTATAGACTCTGACCACGAAAATAATCAATCTACAAAATGGCAGTAATAGTTTTCGAAAATCTTTCAGTATCTTGATTGCTGTTTTATTGAGTCAGTAAAAGACTTGATTGAATAAGAAGAAATATAAGGGCTCTCTACTTCAGGTTTTCGGGTATCTAAAACAGGGGTGTATTTGGCACTCAACATGTTCGCACCGACGGGCACAATTCATTTATAAAACTGCACAAATGGGAAGCAGTACGCCAAGGTGTATGTCAGATGTAATAATGATACACTATAACCCGAATTCGCCTGTTGTCTCGGCTCCGATTGACTTACTTGTACCATTTATGAAATGCAAGCGCCGAGGGTGCGATCGATTTTTAAAGGATATTATATCCAAAATGGAAACAGGGCATTACCTACCCCTCCCCCCACCATTATCCAC
>LQRL01162055.1:18290-31524 GCA_001703475.1 Hydroides elegans
GACATATTAAGTTAACGACATATTAAGACTGCTAGTAATTTTAAATCCTATGTGCCCAAACATATATATATATTTACCTGTATAATATTATGTTTAATATATAACAATACCTATTTCCACTTTTAAAAATTCCAATATTCTCTGAAAAGTTAAATGGTATAGCTGCGTATGATATGACTTCCGTAATTAATATTTACGAAAAAAAGGTTTCCTCTTCATTAAATTTAAACATCCGCCAGTAGCTATTACAATTATACAATTTAAAGCTGAGTAACTTTCAAATGAATTGGTTTGAATGGATTGAATCGAACATTTAATTCTGGTATGATAAATGCGTCTATATATAAACGCTTTTTCGTGTGTCTTTGTTCTATCGTTTTGGCTTGTTCAAAAAGGTTATGTTGAAATCCGTTTCGAAATTGAAGTAAAATACAAAAAAAGTTATGAATTTGAATGCAACAGATATGGATTATAAATTCTTGAAATCATAGATGCAATAAGAAATAAGAACTGTGTCATAGATAACCATCTTTATATGTACCTCCTCATATACCACTCGGGAGCTATCGCTATACGATAGAACCCATGTACTTCCGTCATAGAATCGTATTTTTACATCCCATCGGCTAAATCTGACGAAAACTTATTGAAATATTGTTTAATACATGTACATTGAATTTGGAACGTTGTCAGACCTTTGCTAGTTTTTATATTGTTCCTAAAATTATTTTAAAACTGAATTAAATCTGTTTTCGGCCCCTGTTTAAGGTTTTTATAATTTTCCTGAATATCATGGATCCGTTTAATATGTTGATATTTCTTTTTTTCAGTATGTGTTTTTATGCGATATGACTTTTGATTATTTGTATTATTTACTAAAAAAAAAATACAAATGAGTTTAAAATAATATTTTGAAAGGATACTTTGGCGATTTCTGAGATATATTTATTTAGGGGTATTATTGATATAAATATAAATTGAACAACTATAATATTGCTACCTGTAATAAACATCACTAGAATGCATATATGAAATACGTATGTATACTAAGATATTGACTTTTGCACTACTTATACATTGCATGTTGTATACACTTTTCACTACATTACATGGGATCATATACACATACAAATACATATTACTTTATAATTTCACCACTTTATACCTCATCCGTGGATATGCTTTGCGTTGCGTTATCCGATGGCGGCGCATGCGTTGGCATAGCTTCTGTCATCATTTCTTCTGTGTGTGTCGTTTCTTCTGTTCCTAAACACGTCGACACCAGCATCAGCACCATAAATCCAATCAACGCCAGGTATTTACCATAGATATTCATGTTAAATGAATTGAACGAAAAACGCGATACACAAAATAGAAAAAAAAATCCGAAACTGCGTATTATCCCGATGGACTTTTAATGAGATGTATCCTACAAATGCGTGCCAATTGAGTTTTCAGTTTTCTTTTATACCTATTTGAGTCGACTGCAAAACTAGGAAGTTTTTAGAAATTTCTAAAATAGCACTTTTAGCAATATCACGTCATTGAGTTCTCACGGATATCGGTTTTTCATTTCTCTCTACTTCAAATAAAATACAATAAATTGCGACTTAATTTGCTAACTCTAAAATTGAAACATTAATTTTTATTTTGACTTTCCTTTTGTAATTACACAATATCACCAATAGAAAGTTTCCCCATAAAACGTTGTTGTGGCAAAATGGCAAGTGCAAATGAAATGCGTTATCTCATTGGCTCCCGTCTTGCTCCTGTTTATAAGATAAAGTTGCAAAACCCTCTTAAGGGCTCGGCCACACAAGAACTGTCTTCGACCTTTCTCCTGCTAACAAACTGTTTTCGAATGTATTTCTTGTTGTTACTGAAAAATGCGCAAAGCTTTTAAAAACACAGCGAGCGGTTAGGTATGTTTTTGAGTCTCCTGAAAGGAGGGCATTGAAAAACTTAGCTTATCATGGGGAAAAAGCTCGAAGAAGCTTTATGTGTGACCAGGCCCTCAGACCTATAAGCGAAATGCGAGTAAAATCAAGGTATGAACACCGGCCCGTTTGTTGCAATATTCTCTCCACCTCCCCATGTGACTTGAGCAACACCAACTCAAGAGAGATGACACTATGGAAACGGAACATGTGAATCGATAGCGACGTATCTCTCGAGTGCCTCAGAAGGGGCGATAGCGTCTTTTTATTAAAAAGTATATTGTTTTCTATTTTCTATTTCTATTTTGCCTTGAAGTTGATCATGGTTCTTGTTTGTTTTTAATATTGCTTATAGATTTTATAATATAAATAATGTATTTTGATTGTTATAAGAATTCATTTTTTATGTTAAAAAAATGATTATGTTTAGTAATTAATGTAATTAATTAGAAACACTTTACTACTTGAACTCAGAAGCCACTAAGCGCGACTTCTCCAAAAGTCATGGTTTGTTGTCGTTTCGTTTTCGCAAATAAATGCCGAGCGTATTTTTTTATAAACGCAGAAGAAACATACGTTGAAAAAAAGTTATATCATAAATAAACGGTCCCGATTACAAGAATTGATTGGGTTGCTTTGTGGAAAATCGCAGACAACGACCAAGAAAACAATGAAAATCACAGCTTACGATTCATAATCGCTCATTTAATTTAATCGGGGTCCAAGAGACAACAAGAACGTTGCTCTTATTTCGTAGCGAAACCATTAATGAACTAGATTTCTACCACTAATTTTCAACGAATTTCGCCGGATACGATAAAATATGAGCCACCCAGCTGGCTCACAAGAAGTGAACACCTCTTTTAAATTTAAAATGGTAAAAATAGTTGTTGTTTGTATTTGTAACGCCTTTAAAACTTGTTGAACTTTTAGGCCCTGCTTACATACAATGAGCGATTCTCGTCGTCACTTGCGATTTGCACTGTTTTCTTTGTAGGACTTCGAAAATAATTCAAGGAAAAACCCCGTCGCTCCTAGCGCTTTCAAAAATTTATGATTACATTTGAGCGATTTACAAAACCAATCTAAATAAATGCAATATTTTCTCTGAGGAAATAACCGTTTGTTTGACATTTCGCTAGACGCGATTATTGTCGCAAGTGGCTATTCTCGTCGCAAGTAGTGGTAAGTGTCAAGCAATGCATTGTAAAATGCATGGGAAAGTATTGAATAAGATAAATTGTGTATGTAATCACTAAAATCGTTGCTAGCGGTTTTATGTAAGCAGGGCCTTATAGTTTGTTTAATGTCGACGAGACTGTCTTTAGGCATAACATAGCAGTCATTCCATATAATTGTGAACATAACTTTATCAAAATGAGTTCGTGTTAAGGTGCCCCATTACCATTGTCCAGATATGAGTTAATTGCTATACAGTGCTTAATAGACTGAAAGACTATTTGGAGAATTCTTGCCAGATTTTGTCTTAAAGTCTAAACTTTTGTACGGTTCAAGGCAAAAGCAAAGTTCTTTGGGTTCATTTATTGATATAGTAACATGATTATTCAATCTATAAATACCAGTTGAGTACGATTTTGGCGTTACCGTTTATTATTGCTTATAATTTATGAATAAAGTTTAGGTACTCAAATTATTGTTGTTATCAAAGAATAAAATGCGAGGAATGATCCAATGTACATATACGTTTAAGGCGGATGCTGATTTTATACAACACTACATATAATATAAATAAAAAATCGAGATACTTGTTGCGGATAAATACAATTTCAATCATTTCATCAAATCGATAGCAATTTAATCGATGCTATTTTGCAAAATGTTTTTGGTCATGTATGCCTTTGCTGCATTAATTATTACAGGTAATAAAAATATTGGTATTTCAAATGTATTCTTAAATAGACTGCATACTGCCTTAATAATCATTATTTTCAAGCCGGTTGGCATGCTTGAAAAAAAAAACATCTTGTACCCAGCCAGAGAGCTTAGTTTGTCTTCTCTCAACTCTGGTATATATGATCGGGTTGGGATGGAGAGTTGGAGTTCATGTGTAACAGGATGAAATATTGAATCCTTCTTATTATGTATAAGACATGATATCAGACCATTTCATTTATGAAAATTGTGTAGTCTGCTTTTCCGCGAGGCGTAACATATGTAGACTCTACCTGTATAATGTTTTAATTAATGGAGTTGACTTTTTAAGGCCTGTCCACACGGTAAGCTTGTCGATATAATACCGAACTGGAAGGGCGCTTATACATTTTTTGTATAATATGTGAGGGTAATCGGGGGCTTGCCTGGTTTTTCATTATGAAGTTCCACCCTTGGGTTTAAACTGTGATAAGATTTTCAAGCTAAGCTGAACTTATTCTAATCAATACAGGGACCAGTGCCTTACAATGCTCAGAATGTGAATATCAGTACTTCTCAACGTCGGGCATAATTACTGACGACGGAAACTGTGGTACTTCTCTGTATGAATTGGTTGAGCAGGATTTGGTGACTTGTGACACGGATGAAGATATTTGCATTTATTATCATTTGAATGTCGAATTGACAAATGGAGAATTCATACATATCAACAGGTCTATTATTAATCATTTTATAAATAACTATTAAATTATTTCTTATAATCATAAACTTATTTTGAGAACATTTGTTTGGATTTCGGATTTTCCTAAATGATTTAAAAAGAACAGACTCACCGTGTGCCCTAAAATTAACGAAAAAAAAACTTACATTCGGCTTACAAAACTTACAAGAACACCTTTTAAACCATTACTCTGTATAGTCCTGCATTCTAGTGTTCTGTTCTAGCAAGACTATCTTTAGACACATTCGTTTCAGACAATGTGCCTTGAGTTCCGATTTCGCATCAGCTGGTGCAGTTGGGGACACCTGTGAATTTGGAGACGCTGCCTCTATCCAATACCAAACTGAAACTAATCTAAATACCATGGGTTAATGATTTTTTTATCAACATGTTGATATTGAATAGAAGATTCTATATACGTATAGGCTCAGTTGGCTCTTTAAAAAAAAATTTCAAAATAATTTCGTATTTCTAAATGCAAAATATGAGAAATATTAGAGGAGCAAACATATTTTCTTCGAAATCTTGTTAAAACCGTATTCTAAGAAAAAAGAGGTGGATATACATTTTATCTATATACACGCAATGCATCAAGGAAGTAGTTTCTTAGGAGTGCTCTCGAGTTCAAATCTAATAATAGCAACGCCGATTTATTTAGGTGTGGCTTCATCTTTTATCGACTCTTATCAAAATACATCTTACTATTGCTACTGGCAACAGCAGACTGGAAGTGTGCCTAGGATTTGTGATGAAGGAGAGGCAACCGAATTCCTCACAAATGAGAACTGTAAGATTTTTGTTATGTATTATTCTTTCATAGTATAACTACATTTATCATTTAAAATGTTTCCGTTTACAATACATTTTATATTCAGATTATGTGTATATCACTTATTCAACCAAATGGCTTTATAATAACACAATATTGTATTTAAGAGACAATATCACATATATAGTTATGTCAGTTTCTACTATAGGTATCTATTCAAGTTTTGCCCCAAGAAAGTGATATTTAATTGTTTTTGTTTTTTTACATTACAGCTTGCACGGAAACTTCGAATTCCCGCAACAAGTCAGGACGGCTACATCCTGGTCATATCGTATACCTATTGACTGGCCTTTGCCTTGACTGGCCTTTGCAGATTTCTAGATATGTTTAGGAAGTAAATGCGTGAATCCCCGGTAAAACAAGCTTCGATTTTATGTAAAATGGCAATAGACAGGATGTATTGGTGTAGTTAACTTAGTGCATAAGACACAGAACACTGTACGAAAAATGAATACATATACATACAGGGATTCAATATTCAATTTATAGCATGCCGAATTTTCAGCATTCAATCGAAGAATGATAATAATTAAGGAGCAAAATGTAAATTCAATTTATTTATAGTAATGATAAATAATTCATGCATGTTTCTATTAGTTATAAGTATACCATTAGCCAGTAAGTAGTTGATGACGCGTCATTCGTTCTAGCGATCGCTGCGAAACTGGAATAACAATGACCTATAGTTTCAAATTCGCTGAGGATATCTAAAGAAGGACACCCCACGACACATTTTTCAAAAAGTAATTACCTTTAACAAGTTTACATAGACTAGCAAAAACAATATACTCCTTTTTAACAATACAATTTGAAAAAAAAATAGAACATGTAGCTCGTGAGATAATCTTCTTTATATTGCTATATTTACTTTCAATTTCGCAACGATCGCATGAGTGAATTCATGAGTACGTATGTCGTGAGATAATCTTCTTTATATTGATATATTTACTTTCAATTTCGCAACGATCGCATGAGTACGTTTATCGTGAGATCATCTTTTTTATATTGCTATATTAACCTTCAATTTCGCAACGATCGCATGAGTACGTCATCATCTTAAGTCCCTACATCACATTCCGTTTCTCAAAAAAAGAAGAAATAAACATGTTCAAATTGTTCAACAGATTTCTTCTAGCCTTTCAGGAAGCATAAATTATGCGCCCTGACATCCGTCGATATCATATCATCATATTCCAATTCACGCATTACCATACAATAATACTCCAGAGCGGTGTCACTTATTTCGATGCCTTGTTTGAGTATCAAATCATTCATGTTGTTGCCGCTACTCATGTATCCATGATGCCGAATGTGCTTCGTATCGAAACTGGTCGACATTAAAGATGAATGAACCCCATTCAATCCTGAACATTGGTGACTGAAGCTTTCTGAAAAATTACCATTTTGCGTAGCCATGGTGATCATTCTGTTGGCTGGTGTGATTGTGCGGTCATTTACCATAGGTTCATCACCTGGTATAGACATAGACCTATACATGTATATCTGTATAATGTTTTATTATAGACTCTATTAGATTTGATAGCTCTGACGCATAAAGTTCCCATAAAATGTGCAATGTGATTTAGTAATTAGCAGTTTGCAGACTAGACTATATTTAGATATGTTAGTTATGACTGCAAGTAATCATATCATTAATAACTAAACCCATCGGGGGGCATAACAGTTTCCTTGATAAATTGAGTCGGATTATTAAGCACGCCAAACGAGCTCACGGCGAAGCTTATAATGACGCAACTAAGCCATATCATCATCTCCGTTGATGATATAGAGTCTATATTGATGTGACGCAATGGGGGGTTTGCTGTTCGTAACGTTTGCAGTTACGTCGGGTTCCGCCCTCGTCTAAAGTTCGATGTAATTAGGTAGACGTCTATGTATCTTGTTCAGGAGTAGCGCATGTGTCTTGATGAAAATACATGTGTCTAGAGGGCGCAGATCTATATAGAGAAAAAACTTCGCCCTACCCCTCCCCCGTTCGTTCTTATATATTATACAAATAAATATATTGACCTCATCCATTCGCATAATATGCTTTTCATTGGTGCCCACAAGCCCAATTTAATTAAGATAGAAACCTTAATCATTAGAGAAGCCGTCCAATTAGTAAACTAGCTAGATAGCTAGCAACAGAAAAGTCTTCATTACCAGTAATAATAAAATTGAAGCCAGTTAACGATGAAAATTGTAATTAAGAGAGCAAAATAGAATTCTACACCACGCTATATGGCGTTGTAGTTTCCATATCTCACTGATGAACCTTTAGGATTTTAAATGGTGATGGAAGACCTAATTTATTACAGATGTCTATTTTAGATGTCATGAAATAAATTTAATTGAGAGTTAATCTGCGCACAAATAATTGCAAACTCTGCTTTTCGTATTATAGACTCTTTCAATGCCCCCAACACACACCCCACCCGAGAGGGGCACTCAACGATTTGTTCGGGTGAATGTTTATTCTTGTAGCAGTTCTTCCTTGCTTGTAACTTTTTCAGAACAGAACACAGTTTTATTTCGAAACGATTATTTTACTCCAGGATTATGTTTAGAAATACATCAACCAATGCAGCTGTATCTAAATTTAGTCTCTGTTAACGAATCGGTGAAAGAATAAAGTCATACACATTTGATTTCTTGAAATCTTTATTCTGGTAGGAGATTGTAAGTTTGCTTGTAATAGCTTTTCTTCGTTCCTTGCTTGGAACTCTAGAATAAACATTTTGATTGATATAAGAAAAAAATAAATCGTTGAGTGCCCTCGACCCGACACACACACACACATATATAAAAATCTTCATAAAGTGAGAAAGTTATGTAGCACATTATGAATCCATGTTCTCTTCCATGTCTTTCGACTGATCCACTACATCAGGGCCTTTATTTGATAACGAGTCAATCGACTCTTGTAAGAGTGCGTTGGAGTCATTATGAGAAGAATTTGATTCCGTCTCATTCCAAAAATCCTCTTCACAAGCCAGTATGTCTTCTGAAAAATCCGCTAGCATTTCCCAACCAACTGGTGTGCGTGCCACTATTAAAATGAAAACTGGGTGTCGTTATGTTTTATTAGATCTAGAATCTACTACATCTCTTTGGAGGGCATAGCATTCTACTACACTAGATTCTATATCTATATTTCTAAGTCGGGCAATTATCATTTAAGAAGGTATATAAAACTGCATAATTATTATAATGATAAATATAAAAATTGATAATCATCATAACAAAAGATAAATCAATACGGATATCAGAACTCTACCTCGAATCGAGAACCATGTCGTTCGCATCCACACTGTTTAAAGGCGACACCCGTGTTACGCATGCACTGAACACAAAAATCGAACGTGAATCAAAGTGGATTAAAAAGTCAGCCAAAAACGGAATAAAAAAATCTATCGAACTAATAGATATCGCGAAAGAAAAATCCAGTGTATCGGGTCCTTGGAAGGAGCTCAAAAGGTCTCTCCAAAAGACAATAAGTGATAACCGACAAGAACATTGGTCAAGCTATATAGAACCCCTCGTAAAACAAGGAAGTCTACTCAGACTACTAGAACTCGAAAAATCGGACCTTACTTGGAAATCGTTTTGCTACAATATGCCCAAGAACCTATTAAGTTTCGCCATCAGATCATGTATAGATTGCCTCCCTACCCCGGATAATCTTAGCCTATGGGGTAAACGAACCAGCGATAAGTGTAAACTGTGTAATAATCGCGGAACTCTTTCGCATTTATTGAACTCATGTCCCGTCGGGCTGGAACAGGGCAGGTTCACATACCGTCACAATTCCGTGCTCAACTATATAGTGAAAAGTGTATCTGAACTGTGTACAAAATGTGAGTTGGATATATCAATCTACGCGGATCTTACAGGTTATCGAATCAACGGGGGCACCATCCCCCCGAACATAGTGCCAACACCCGAAAAACCAGATCTGGTCATCCACGACAAACAAAATAACACCGTGTCTATATGTGAATTAACAGTGCCCTTTGAATTAAATATAGAGTCTGCTAGGAGTCGCAAATTAGAACGTTACACTCAATTGGCCTCAGATATTACAACGAATGGTTTTAAATGTGAGCTTATCTGTTTTGAAGTCGGTAGCCGAGGCATTATCACAAAGAACAATAAGAGTCAGATCTATAATATCTTTAAAAAGTTTAAAGAAACAAAGGTTAAACAACACTTGAATAAAATTTCTCAGATCGCTTTGGTTGGTTCATATATAATTTACCTAGCGCGCAACGAACCAAAATGGAACGATATGTCTCTTTTAAAATAATTTGCTAGTCAGTCATTCATTTATTTTTAGTATTACTTGTTCAAAACTGTGATATTGTTTATTTGTCAAAGTGTTATATCATAATGTATTGCATGTATGCCACTGTATACCCTGTTCTGGTTTAGCACATTTGTGCTCTAATCAGTATCCTGGGATTTTAATGTACGTTCTTATTTTATCAATAAAGAATGATCAAACAACAACGATAACAATAATACCAACAATAACGATGTTAATAAAATATTTTTATCTAAGCAATATATGAAGCGCACCTCATCACGAGCTGTTCTTAATAAGGTGTTCCCCACAGAATTCGAGCAAGCTTGGAAATCTTGAGAAAATAATTTCTAGCTTGGAGATTCGAGTAGTTTGAGAAACACATTTTTTGATAATTTCTTGATTTTCGTAATAAGAAGTGAGAATAATTCAACATTGTTCAAATTTGTATGTAATTGTCTAATAAACTGTTATTTGCAATATACCGGGTATGATAGGTAATTTAGCCATATCAACATTTCTATTTTCACACCAGGGTTTCATGTTCCAAGCTTGCTAGAAAAGGAGAAACAGCTCAGCTGGCTTGGAAAAAGAGAACATATTTTTGCAAAATGCTAATGCGCAAAAAAGATTATTTTGTTGCTGTCCATATTTAAAAAGCTGGCGATTTGACCACATTTTGAAAGAAAAAAAAGGCGTCGTGGGGTGCCCTTCATATTTTTGCATGGTACATGTATAAGCAAAACATATAATTTTCTATTGTCGTTAAGTCTTTTAATTTACCGTTTTTTTACCGTTCTAAGATATAACGTCAATATTTTGTTTCAATATAATACAATTGAATTTCCTAAACTATATATTTGCAATAAATACTGCATACTTTTAGGCAATACAGTTGTATTCTCCTTAAGGTTAAATAAAATTCAACAAACACACCTTTGGTCCTCATTCGCTTACAACTGGGCTCATCCGTCTCATCTATACTTCGCTTTCCTTCTGTTTTAAACTGATTATTCACTTGAACATCCATTTTATCTGAATTGTCATCATTCGTATAACTATTAGTAGCATTGTTGCCATGAGGAAGTGATCCGTAACGAATATCTTTCATGTTCGTTGTTTGATCCATGATATCATCGACGTTAAAATTATAGCGCTACCAGAAAATTTTAGCGCTACCAGAAAATTTTAGCACTACCAGAAAATTATAGCACTACCAGAAAATTATAGCACTACCAGAAAATTATAGCACTACCAACTACTGATCGTAACAAACAGCTTTTTCAGCTTAATATTGAGATACAATTTTTCAGAAGCTGAGTTTGTTTATATAAATTTTCGCGTTTTAGTGTTTGATCAGAATAAATCATATGTTTTACTCATTCCCGTTTATCATGCTGTGGTATTGAATAGGACATCGCCATGGGGTACTTGGACTCATTTAACGAAATAAAGGAGACCTGTATAGCAAAAAAATAGGTGCTACTCAGAGCAACAAATTTGTTTCCTCTTTTTTACAATTTGGTCACGATGTGAAGTATAAAACATAGCGTTCCCAAACCGCTTTAATCCATATCAACCCCTTATGAAATATTACAGAACACTAAACAATTTACACATGTATAACTAAATATACAAAATACTATTCAACACATGCTCATTACGTTTGAGCAGTTTGATTCCGTTGTAATCAATTATTCAATAGGTTGACATTCTTAATTTAATACATTAATTCAAAAAAGGTAGCCCACAAATATATTGCCCTTTTTGAAATTTATTCCTAGCAGAAATAATGTATATCTGAAAATGGCGCCAAGTGACGCCTACGCTTACTTAAGAAAAACGTGTTCGCATATTCGCTAGATTGATTGTTATTGGAAACTCTTCCGCTATTTTAATTACACTTTGAGATTAGTTAAATAATTGAATTCAATGTATATTTGGATAATAATTCAAACAGCGAAACTGTTATTTTTGAAGTATGTTCTTGATAGTCTGGGTCTACACCAACATGCATCTGCCCCGACCCGTAATAAAAATTTATAATAAAGGCCGCATCCAGGACATCATCATTACTCGTTTGGAAGACCGCATCCTTCGAGGGCACTCAACGATTTATTCGGGTAAGTGTTTATTCTTGCAGCAGCTTCTGCTTGCTTGCAATTGTTGGAAAAAGAACAAAGATTTTTCGAAACAATTATTAAATAAAAAAAATTTACTCTAGGATTTTGCCTGTTAGTACAAAAATGTATATCAAACGATGTAGTTGTATCTAAACTTAATCTCTGTAAACCTCTATAACATACGAAATGTTAAAATTTGAAATACAACAATTCTCAATGAACTATGATAGGCAAAAAGCCAAAATACGTCGAAGGCGTGAAAAGAATTAATACAGAACAAAGAAAAAAATGAAAATAAAATCACACATAACACTCTGACAGACAAGGAAAACACATAATTCATATGCAAAACAGAACTATAATGTGGCACGGGATTATTTAAGCTGAAATAACATTTTTCTCAATTATTCAATTCTTTTCAAAATACATCTATATGAAACAACTAAGAATTTGTCATCTGTTGCAAATATCTAAATTCCAGAGATATGTGTTTAAATTGGTGTATATTTGGGAGCAGTTTGAGAAACTTAGAAAATTTCGCCGATTCTAAAATTGTTGAAATCTTTGTAAACTAAACAGAAGGTGCCCCCCCTTCTCGGTTCCCTGTAAATAATTCACAGAGACATACATGTCTTGTTTGACACTTAAAGAGGTGCGTGCAATAGAACTATAATAAAAATCAGACTCAATATTATATTTCGACAAAGCGTTGCAGACCATCTAAAAATGAAAACAACCTTCAAAAGTAATATGGGTAATAACCACCCATAGTTAAGATTTTACAAAAGTCATTTTTGACCCTGCCTCACTTAAAACGCCGATTGTAAACATAACCCTTTTTAGCATCAATCTTCTCTTATAGATTTTAAGATTATACAGACAAGAAAAGTCCCAGAAAATCATATGAAATTCATGTGCTCCGGTTGTTTAAGAGAAATGGGAACTCAAAAACCTTCATGCAATAAGCGTTTTTGATTTACCCATAAGGAATTTATTGAAACTAACACATTGTTAAGATACGAAAGCTCGAAGAGCATTTGCGTGTGACCAGGCCCTTTACGTTTTTTTCTCTCAATAAATGTATAATACATGATATGAATAAAAGAAAACGGGAACGTCCCCATCCGCCCGAATGAATCTGGCTATCATAGATCTAAGAATATAGCGAACATATCCAAACCGTAGATCGATCTTTTCTAATAGCCAAGACCCAGTTTCAAATCAATGTTTGATAAGAATCATTTGTTTGTCATATGTGTTTTTATTAAGCGCGCGGTCTTTACTCCCACCCTCAAATAATCAAAACATGCGAGATAGAACATGTTAGGGGAGGAACAACGATTTTATATCAAAACTTTAAACAAAATTGGAATTCTAGGCTAAGTCCAGAGGCACTTCCGGTTGAAATTTAGAGCTTGTACCCAT